>JAHWFP010114655.1:17163-27590 GCA_023313725.1 Lithobius niger | reverse complement strand
TTTTTCAGCAGTCTGTGTGTGGTTGGCACCATATTTTATTATTTATTTATCACAGACTAGTTCGTGTGTCACGTTAAGGTCAGGTAACAGGTCCACAATTTTTTTGGATTCAGTAGGCTACCTTACGAGTAATAACCATCCAATTCCAAAGCTGATGATTTGGCAGCCAATTTGGATTGTTGTGAACATGACACGTAACATAATAGCGTTTCAACTACAAATCTTGGGCACGACATGAAGCTAACGAAACATTTGAATTAATGCTGTTTGTTTCAAATCAAAACTGGACGTAGTTAAATTAGAATAAAATCTACTTAAACGGGAAATTTACGCACATTTTTCCCGCTACTTTACACATTATATGCAAATTTTGGAACTTCCCATGAATTTCTATTTTTTTTACGTGAAAGACTCATGCCACTTTTTGCAGGGACAAAAAGGGCCTGCGTAGTTCTTAAGTGAGACACAGTTAACTGAATGTAGCCTATCACAAGCTCTACATAAAACACACAATAAAGGGTTCAGTTTGGGAGGGGCGGAACTGCCTTCATATTTAATTGTTTTCTTCCAATTTGGTGGCTTAGTAGGATTCTTAGAATATGTCATAAATCCAAAGCGTGATATTTTAAATTTCAGTACGTAGGCTAGTTTAAAATCAAGCTGCTCCAGACAGACTGTTTCCCCCTTGTTTGGGCTCGTCAGTATAGAGCATAGTCTGTGGATGAGAACAAAGGCTGATCGCGTATATGAAAAATCTTCCGTAACCTGGTAACGTGGTTACCGGTCCGGTTGAGGGACCAGAGAGACGTCATGGAAGAAAATCACACGTTAAATGGGTGACATACTGATGAAGCTTGGATGCTTTTGGCAGGTTACCGGGATGCAGCTTTAGATTGGGTACCAGGACGCCGTGGAACATTTTCCATACACGGCTTATCGCAATTTAAACTAGCAAAAAACGGGGATGGTTTCAGCACGATAAAAACCAGAAACTACTGATTGTTTGGGCTACTGGTTTCCCACAGTAGTTACTTCTTCAGCTCCTGAAACCAGTCCAGTTTTGTACTTGTTTTAAAAGCTAGTTTCAAGTTTTTCTTGGATCATTGCCGTAGTGACGCGTAGGCCTAAACCTTAATTTAACTTTTGATACGTAAGCTAAACTTTTCTACTATACACCAGAACCAAACTTTCTTGAACTGTCAGTAAAATAAAAGATGTGGCTGATCCCAACAGCTGGAGCGAGACTTTCAAGCTGTCAGCTTGCTATTTGAATTTGAAGAAGATAACCCAATAGCCTATTTGAACTGCTCTAACCCTTCTGGCATAACTTTACGGCTCATTTTATTTTGCCCAGGACTGACAAAATCTAAGGGAAAATGAATGCTTACAATCGAGTTGTAAAAAAAAATCCACACAGTAAGTAAGGGAACGAAACCTGCATTTTAAATTTTGTTTTCATAAATAAACTGGCGCGTATCACGTGGCTGGGCCTACATGAACAGTTTTTAGTTTTATTGGAAATTGTTGAAAGTTTTCCATCAGACCACGAGAAGAGCTGTTTATTTTAAAACGATGATGTTATAGAGGGGTCTAATTCGTGTGCACCCATCTTTGAGAGCAAGGGTGCATTTGGGTGCACCTGTCCCCTAAAAGGTTTTACACAAATTTTGTGCAGATTTTTGTGATGAAATTGGCATACTTCAGTTTTGGCCCTGGAATTAGGCTAATGTTCGCTTAGGCTAATGTTCACAATTGAAAGTGGCAAAAATCACAAGCGCTATGCAAAATAGGCTAGAGCCTAAAGATACCAGTGGACGTGTATTAACGGGATCCAGTGGCTACATCATAAATTAAAAGTATTATATTTTTTAAGTCAGTAGCCTATAGTGTACGCGGCCCATCTTGAGTTCGCCCCAGAATGAACACAAATAATCGATTGAACGTGTTTAGTCGCAGAGTGCCTTGTTGATATCCAAAGTAGTTAAAAAAAAACAATGGCGGCCGTCGGTCAAAGCCGCCCCCTCCAGGAAGACAGAGCCGATCACAAAATAAGTGCAGGACTCAAGATACGCCGCGCACACTATAAGCCTAGTTCAGGAGGTACTTGAAAAGCTAAAAGTTGCACTTTTAGTGCCAGTGGCCATCTTGAATCATTGCAATGCAAAGGTGACATGACCAACACAATATAGAGCTATAAAATACGTTGGCTTCAGAAAAGGCAGCAAAAAAAAAAAATATGACAAAGATTTCTGGGTGTTTCTAAGGGATTACTGTAAGTAGTCTAGAGGAGTGGTGAATCCTTTTTTAATCCTTTAATCCAAGAACACTACTGAAAAGTCAACAGCCTGTCCCACTAACCAAAGTACAAAAGCAAAAATATAAATAATTAAAATATTGGTAATGCATCTGGAACAACCAGATTCAAAACAGCATTGACATTTAACTTTATCCTTGTTCCAAAAAATTTATTCAAGACACATGCCAGAATTTTTTCTATCAATCACACACTAAGTGACTTAGGCCTATAGGTTAGGGCCTAAATCCTATTGCAATGTAAAAGTTCCATGCAGTACTGCACTAACCAGGGTTGGAAAAAATCAGGATATACTTGCAAAAAAATCAACAACAAAAATCATGTTTTTGATTTAAATCAAGGATTTATTCGAGTATTTTCATAAATCATGATTTTTTTTATTAAATCAATTTTTTTTTTAACTCGAGCAAACTGTATTTAAAGTCGTGGGACACCACATATACAAAAACCTTGACAGTTAAAAGAAAGTTTTTTTTATTTCACAGTAATTCAGATATTTCACAGTAATGAGATATTAATTACGCTACAGGCCTATCCCACAGAGGACGGGAGCGCGACAAAACGAAACAATTAATTATGAGAGCTAACTTAGCAAAGTAGTCAACTTCAACAGTAATATCATGAGAACTTAGGACTTGCAAGAATTTCTAGGTACTAAACCATGCGCCAAGGCAGTTTGCCATGACGCGCGTATCACGTGGCTGGGCTTGCAGGGCCAAGATCCGCTATTCTCGTTCATCAGCGGCTAACTCATGATGACGTCACGGCAAACAGCCATGGCTCGTGGTATAGTAGGATATTGTCTTGTACTCAAAACATCTTCAACAGCAATTATAGCAACTTAGACCATTGTTTCATACTCAAATTAGCTTCTACAGTAAGTAACTAGCCTATATGACAAGGTACAAGGCTATTGCTTTCATGCTCAACATAGCTCAATGCACTGTAATTATGGGAACTTGGCAGGCTTTCACATTCAAAATATCTTCAACTTTTCAAGAATAATTTGTCTTGTATCCACTTCCAGCTTGTAGTTCTGCATCAATTTCATTTTGAATTTAAATCAGTGTTGGTCTGCTTGAATCAATGCCTTCGAATGCAGGGAAATCCCCCCCCCCCCAAATTTCAATTTCATTTTAAAGTTCAGTTTTAATTTCTTTTTAAGCTAGTATTCCAATTCCAACTTACTAGTACACCAATTTCAATTTTAAATTTATTTAAATCAATGATTTATTGATGATTTTTCAATGATTTTTCATTGATTAAGTCATATCGACTTAAATCAATGCCAACCCTGGCACTAATTAGTGACATCCGGAAAGCTGGCCTAGTAGGCCAAGCAGCTAATATGAACTGAACTAGCCTAAATTAAATTAAGTTAATAGGCTATAAAATAATACGAGAGTATGAGTGAAATAGGGTAAAACTTGTTGCCAACGTGACTGATTAGCCTGTTGAATGTACCATAAACTGCATGCACGAGTAATGGAGCATCCTACAAATTGTCGCCACAGGTCTCACTATTTTAACACACTCCATTACCTTAGATTACATGTATCTCAATCCAATGATGGATAGGTTGTGGCAGATCTCAGCCTCGTTAACTGAAAAATCTGCCAGGGTAAGGACGGCAGGGAGTCTAGCGAATCTAAATTTTTAATTGCCCCGACTTTTCTAGGTGAAAAATTTATAAAGGTTCTCTACAGGCCCCCAAAAATTTTCTGAATGCAAAAATTTTCCCTATTTTTTCCAGGTTTTTTTCAGTAGAACCCATTTATTATTATACCCTGACATTCCAGGATTTAAAAAATAAATCCCTGACACTTCCAGGAAATCCAGGTCGCTACACACACCCTGGGTATGAGACTACCAGGCCTGCCTCCTTCAGCAGCTAGGCTAGATGGAATCTAATCCGGTGGATTCTGGAAAATACGTATCTAGGCGGTTTGAGTCTCCAGGTTCGAATCCCACGATCTTCCTCTCCCCATACTGGAGTTCTTTATGCTTCTCAAATGACCAGTAGATTACTGTTCAGGATTTAGCCGGGTCTCTACGTGTGCATTAGTTTACTTCAAAGGACTTGGGCTTAACACAGTTCTTAAAAAAAACCTTCTTCGGCTAACACTAAAGTTTGGTGTTATTCTTCATTAGGCTATACAGGGTGGTTCACAAAAAAGGATGACTCAGCATTTTATAAGTCTAACTTTTCTAGTTAGCACCCCTCAGAACCATGAGAGGACAGAAATACTCCCAGTTTCATTATAGATTTGATTTCTGTCCTCTCCTGGTTCTGAGGGGTGCTAACTAAAAAAGTCGGCCTTAACACAATTTTGGGCCGTCAGTTTTTTGTGGACCACCCTGTATGGGTAAGGCTAAACACTATTTGATCGATGTGCTGATGAACTGTAAATATGGCTGACAATTGGCGGGCAGACACGTGGGTAAAGATAATTCTAGAATGGAAGATAACACAGGAGTTAACTTTCTTCCCCCAAAACACTAAACATTGCACAAAATACAGGAAAATGAGCTAACTTCACCAAATTTTTCCCCCCGAGTCAAAAATTTATCGCAATCGAAGAATGTTTACCCGTGGACGCACACAATGTACAATTGGCGCTCTTTACACATATTTTATTATGTTGGAATTTAATAGTTTGCTGTATGTTCAAACACTTCACAAACACCGAATTTGGTAAATTTTTGAAGCCCAGATAATGGAAAATACTCACGTTCGTCTTCTTCCGGCCTTTTTAAGCTGTTAGGCTAATTAATTCTTCTTTACCTACATCTTCATGACAACTGCTGTCGTGATTATGTAGGTAAACAAGAACTAACAGCTTAAAAAGGCCGGAACAAGATGAACGCAAGTTTTCTATATCTGTTCGTCGAATATTTGTCATATTCGGTATTTGTGAAGTGTTTGAACATGTAGCGTACTAAATTTCAACATGATGTTTTCCCAAGTTCAAAGTGTTTCGTCTCAGTTTCTCACACATATTTTATTTTGGATACAACCAAACAAAACTACGACATCAACATGAACTCAAGACTTGTGCTTAAGATTGGGAGATTTTTTGATTATTATACAGTACACTGAACCCTCCTTATAAGACAGTCCGTGGGAGTTTGAAAATAGAATGAAAAAAAAAAACGTTTAGAAAAAAAACATTCCAGCTAGTATCCTTACTGAAGTCACAGCTACGAAAGCACACAAGTAAAAACGGATTCGAGTTCACTCAAATGAAACAAACTATAATTTGAACTCCAATTCCAGGGAACAAGGAATTGTTTTTATTATTTGGTAAATCAGAAGGTGAATGCAATTTGTATTTGAGTTGGGCAATGTTTGTGAATGTGTCTGTGGGTGTGTTTAATTTATGTTTTATACAGCCATTTTGTTATTTGGTCTTTGTTTTGTCTTGGTTAGTGTGTTTACATTTTAATTACGTTTTGTTTGAGACGTGTGTATTTTGTGAGTGCATAATGTATGAAACCAGGAGTCTAGCCTATAGATAATAACCAGAAGCGTGTGTCCGAAACTTCCACTACACTACTAAGTCAGGAGCGTCTACAGTGATGTACGAATTTGTTAGCAGAAGTCGCCAGCTGCATGAGATGGTTAGAGGTGTGCGGCATGTTCTCAAGGTTAATTTTTGGTCATTTGTTTTTAAACAATATGTGTTCAACATGGAAACAATGTCAAAGTATCAATAAAAAAAAACTTCACAAACTGACAATCTGTTGTTCGTAAGTTGCTCTAGCCAACAATAAAATATAGCGTTGATTTCGTGGCACGTCTGCTTCGCGTGCAACGTTTCAGTTTCTATTTTAGACTACTTAGTGCAGGCGCAGTATTGCTGCTCCTTCTGGCGTTAGTACAGCAAACTAAATTATGCTCTCCTAACATTGACTAGCCACCCACGTTCCTGTTGTTTTCTATAGGCTCCTGGTGAAACATACATGTTCTTTCTTGTTCGTTTTGTTTTGTTGATATTCATTGTTGAATTTCGCTGAACAAGGAATGTTTTTATTCCCTAGTAGTCAGAAAGTGAGCACAGTTTGTGTTAAAATGGGCCATGTCAGTGAGTGCGTATACGTGGGTGTGCCAAATTTGTGTATTATGCAAGCGTTTTATTATTTCGGGGTTTGGTTTATATCCTTTTCAAATTATAGTTCGTTTCGTTCGAGTGAATTCTAATCCCTTTTTATTTGCATGCTTTCATAGCTGTGAGTTCCATAAGGATACGAGCTCTAATGGCTTTTTCTTAACATTTTGTTCAGTAAACGAATTTGTTGGCTTTTATCGCTTCCCTTTTATTGTCATTGGAACGGCCAGGTTTATCATGTCCATGGCCAATGTGGTTTGTAAAAAAAAAAAAAAAAACGAGCATTAAAATTTCATATCCATGTCCGTATTTTAGCCCATGTCTATTACTTGATGGAAAGACTCCAGCGTGTTTGGATTTACCGTACGTCAGCTCCTAGTTGAGTCATAGTTCATTCTTCATTGCCACAGGCAGTTATAGTAATCGCGGTAAACATTCGAGGAAAAACAAGTCGGAAACAATTCAGCTGGCCTCCCGAAGCCCCACTGAAGAGCTAAACAAGTCATTAAGTTATGTTGTCCACCCAATTTTGAGGTTGTAAGGCTTAAAATCAGATTTACGTAATACTGTAAGGGTGAAAACCAGGACTGTTTCTCTTTGGTTCTAAACAACGAGTTAGCTTAACTAGATCTTGTTCAAGAATTTAAAAAAATTACGCTCAATCTCAAAACTAATGATGGGGAAGGAGGAATTAGCATATGGGCTGGATAATTACCTTCCCTTTTCCGTGGATCTTCTCAGTCGGGAGGGATGGCGACGATAGCTTGACGGCATCACGTTGCTGCACTTTTGCAGCGTTCCGACGATCAGCCACGCAGCTATGGCCGTTCTAGGCCAATTGATAGTACTAGTTAGTTCAAGGCGTAGCACAGTAGCATTCAATAAGCTAAGACCCTATCTGGTTGACTTAACCATCTAGTCTCTCTGTTGGCACACATCCGTCCTCGCCGACATCCTGATACCGAGAGCGGCACGACAACACACTGCACGTGTCACAGCAATGTCGTGCCTCACTGTCTTTGCAGTCTGGGCATGAACCGCCAAAATAGTTCGCGCCATTTTTCCCAACAACAAACAGCATAATGTACCGCACTCCGTAGAGCATTCCGGAATACGGTTAGAGTATTCTGTTTGTTTTGAGAAGCGTAATTTCTTCAAATTCTTGAACAAGATAGTGGAATGAACTATCATAGTTTTCGGAAATTTCGTATTTTTAATATTAGAGTTAGCTTAACCTTTCTCTGGCTGACAATGCTGACTCAACCAAGGTACAACAACAATGTTACTTTCCCTGCGCCCAAGCATTGTTGCATCTTGTTCGAGTGAGCACTAATCCGATATTGTGCGCCTCGCCTGTTTGTTGCACCATTGTTACATGTTGCAGCATTGTAACATTTTGACATCCCTGCCGCGGCCCCCTGTCCATTCTCTGAAAATTCTGGCGTGTAATACTGTACTGCCTGCCAGCCATGCTAATATCAGATTTATTGTTATAAACAATCACTTTTATTTGCATTGTTGCTTGATGAGGAGCCACAAAAATAGCAGTGTTATAACAGGTTTATTTTTGTAAGAGGTATAGTTCAGATATATTGCGGCAGTTGTAACTGTTGTATTGCATTAATGTATTAGGCTATTGGTTTTTGTACATAGCGAAGGAGGGTGCATGATTTTGGGCCGCGGCCCCATTAAACAATTTCATTACCGTTATGATGGGTTTTGTGTATTGGCTTCTCTGATAATGGTGCTTTTTAGATAATAACTGTGTGCAGTCTAAACGATAATATCACAAGCTCCATAAAACCGGTTCACAAATAAACGACTCCAGAATACCCTATATTGTGGAATATTTTTACTTCTTTACTTGTGAAGAAACACAAACTCGGCCTAAAGCACATTTTTGACGTAGGCCCATTTAAAAGCATCATTCATTCATTCACCACCAAACTAACGACATAGTGATAACTTCAGCGTTTCTCCCCTCCTCCTTTAACTCATTCAACTGGATCTCCAAAGGAAGAAGCTAAGTAGGGCCTAGCTCCATTTTAATCCTGTTTTTTTTTTGACAGCCTTATGTCAGCCGAAGCAATTAATGCTTGTATGGCTGAACCGGCTCAATTTTGAACATTACCCGATTTTTATTTTAGAGAAGAAGAAATCTGGTAAAGGGAGGTGCCAGCCCGGGGATTCGATCCGGGAAACTTCCGATCATCATCGGGGCCGAAAGATTGTCCAGAATTAGCCAGAATACATTCCATAGCCGCTGAAGGAGCATGGTAGCCTCTCACGCTACTCTGGCCGGCAGTCCTGGCAGGGACTCTGCCAAGGTCCCGTTTCCAGGGGTTCGACCAGATTCGCAATCCTCCAGCAACCAGGATGAGCTCTCTCACCGCTCAACCACGGTGACCACATGATGAATGTAAATGAACTTTTCTTATTTTTTGGTTAAATTAGTCAAGTCTACTATGGGCACCTTTCGTCAAAACTTCACAAATGAAGCAAAAATGTACCTGGGGCAGCTGTATTTACCCAGCTATAGCCTAACAAATGGAAAATTTCGATAACACACATCCTTAACATGAGCTAACGAATTTGGTAGTCTGTAAAAAAATTCAATTTTTTAGCTTACCAGATATGACAATGCATGTGTCTTTACCCCGCCGTTTCATGGCCTTGTATGCAGCATCTGCGATGGCAAAAATATGGGGCGGTCTTTCAAATATTTCTCTTCCCTTGTACTCTCGGACGTAGTTGTCACCATACAATCCAACAGTCCTATAGGGGTTGACGGAGATACACACTTCACCAATGTAGGAATATATTTTACCTCCATTGTACCTATGTAAAAAAAATAAATAAATAAATCATTGCGCTCAAAAATAACCTTTAACCTTTATTCGATCCAGGGGGCTTAGTCTCGACGTGATCGTTTTCAAATCACATGCGGTTTTATCAAAAGTCACGTGCGATAGAATGGGCAAGCCATGATTTTGGCACGCTTTTTGGTAAAACCGCATGCGATTTGAAAAGCACAACTCGAGACTAGGGCCCAAGTTATCATTGAATCTACCATATGCTTGTTTACTAGTCTGAAATAGACTATGACTGAGATTTTAGCTTTCCCTGACAGTGGTAGAAAGTTTCATAACCGTTCGGCCAACTATTTTTTCTTTGGCTGTTAGGCCTACCAGAAAATTGTTTTTAGTGGATGCTAATTTGAATTTTTAGCCTAGGACATGTTTCCTCATAAGATTTTTAAAAAAAAATACATATGTGGCAACCCTATAGAAGCCACGCGAAAATGAGTGGGGTTTCATTAAAACCCTACACAAGTTGATCCAAACCAAAGAGCAACCACATCGCAGATTTATTGGTTGCAGCCTAACCCCATAAAACCAACAGTCACAAATGTGAATTGGACAGCATTCGATCACCATCTGGCCAGGAGACATAAAAAATTTTAATTTGTAACCTTGATAACAGATTCAATGATGTGTGGTGCTACTTTGTTTTTAAAGGCACTTACTGTGCTGACGAGGCATACTCTCCAAATTAAAAGAAAAAAAAGGCTGCTGCCAATAGGCTTACAGATTGAATGCAGCCCGTTGTCAATATGAATGCAAAACTGAATACCAGACAATGTAAAATCTATTGTATCATGGGATCTAGGAATTTGGAGACATCACAGTCATCCAACAATCCATGTAATTCTCTGCACTTACACCTCAATACACTAGTTAGGCTAAAACTCTTTCTTTCCAGCTAGCATGATTTCCAAACAAAATGGCAGTTACAGATCAGGGTTTTTTTTTGGTCGCAATCCTCGTACTTGTCAAGTATGTCCTTGCCCTAGTGCCAAAATTGAATTAGTTAAGGTATGAATTTCTGTCGCCAAAATTTTGGCGATTGTTGACCGACATTTATAGTATGAAAGTTGATGCGGGATGATCGTTACTCATCATAAGGCAAAACGAAAATGGGTCTGGTTTGTACGACTAGCCTAT
>JAHWFP010114655.1:0-17153 GCA_023313725.1 Lithobius niger | reverse complement strand
ATCATAAGGCAAAACGAAAATGGGTCTGGTTTGTACGACTAGCCTATGTTAAGACAACAACATTCATTTAATTCAAACCTACGGCACAGAATAAGCCTACCATGTTTTTTTAAATAATAATTAAAAAAAATTGGTCCAAAGTACAAACTATTGCAAGCTAGGCATACACCAACTTTATGTCGTTTTAGTGTACATATGCCGGAAATACTTCTTTGGAATTATTGTCGCAAACATCTGTGATTCCCTAATCACCCATGTAGCTTGGCTGAATGAATCGTTGAAGCAGTGAATGAGTCACAATTACGACCTTCATTCGGAACGGTAGGTCAAATTTAACATTGTATCTCACCCTTAATTGTAGGCTATTACGTCGGTTCGTCTGAGCCATAGCCTATACAATGCTCTACTAAAAATTGCTCAGACAGAAATATGCAACTTAAGCTAGCCTAGGTCTAACAATTCATAGGCCAACAGCTACCGGATTCTAATTTATCACATGACAAATGAACAGCACAATAAACACTGCGAAAATTCGATGATGTACGATAAGCTACACAGAATAGTACAAAATTAAATACAAAAATTAATGCTTGCTCCCACCATGATTTCTATATGTGAGTCCAAATCTATTACACACTGAAGCAAATGAAGGGAACGGAAATCTTGTGACAATTATCACACAGAGTTGCCTACCATTTCGCACTAATTACCTATAGGCACCAACCAAAACCGTGTTTTTGTGTTGTAAATCGCAATATTAGACCTAGGCCTACTAAAAAAAGTGAAAAAAGAAAAAAAGTCTCTGCAGGTGACAATCTTAATTTTCCATTAGATTTGATGACCGTTCGATTTGTCAGGCCTTCAGGGATCCAAATGGAGTTGGTCCTTTGGAAGTTTTAAAAATCCGCTTTTCTTATCTTTTTTTTTTTTTTTTTTTTGCTACTTTTCTCACACATAGGCTACGTTATCAAAATCTGCACCTAGCTCAGGTTTGCCCAACTTTTTTTAGGTTTCAAGCACAATATTTTTATTGATCTCTCTACCAACAAGTCTCCCGGCACCTAATACCACAATTTATCATGACACCCTCACTACTAATCGGGACCTAAATTCAACGTGAGGGGAGCCACTGTGTCAGTGATTTGGGGATGGACTGGGTAGTCAGTCTGAATTCGGGTCACGGCAATTCGATGAAACGTGTGCACGTAAAGGTGGCTTACTGTACTATGTTATTTCTAGTTTTCTACTACGATTTTCGTTGTTTGGCATAGTTTCTTCTTTCCTTTTACAATTTCAGCCTGACCTTAGGCTACAAAGTTTATTTTGCAGCTTTGGGAGAGTCAGTAAACATTGTATGTTTATTATTGGCGAACTTAAGATTTTCACATTTTTCTATCTGTGACAATCCCTGTCATGATTTAAAGGACAGTCGTCTAGGACAGCAGGCTGTCATTCCATTCCACCAATCTAAGCATCTGCCTTTCATCATATAAATAAATACAGATGCAAACCTATTTAAGTTGCCATTTGGACTTATATGTCAGAATGCCTGAGAGGGGAATCGAACCCACGACCTTTGAAATCAAAGGCCAAGGTCCTACCGCTGAGCCATTGGCTTTTTCCGTCCTGTATTACCATTCATCATAAAGATACCAGTGGACATTTACTTCCGACAGAAAACACAGCCTAGCCTAACAAATTTCTTATTTTTGGTTTAGGCCTATACGTACGCTAAAATCATGTTTTATAGTCTGCATTACTTGAAATCAAGCTGCTTTCACCCATAGAAATCTCTAGATTGACTGTTTCACCCTTGTTTGAGCTCAACAGTAGAGAATGCTCTGTACTCTGAATATTGAGGATCACAGCAATGGCACAACAGAAGAACAGAACTCTGGGCTTGGCCTGATGAAGGTAGCAGAAAATTGGCCACCGAAAATTCGCCTGTGATTGACAGTTACAGACTTTTTGGTGTTGTGTATTTTTGTTGCGAGTATTTTCCATAAAACCAAAGTAGAAACTCACATACTATTACATATACCGCAGACTACACACTTTAAAACTTTGTTAAACAACCAAATGTAGCACAATTGTGTACAATGTAAACTAAAAATTCACACGACTGACATATATTGTTAGAATTTGTGTATCCGTCGTCTTCAACCAAACGAAAGACATGATACACTTGCTTTTAGGCATTGTTTTACGTATCAAGTCTTTTAGTTGTAGCCTACATTAATTTCTGCTTAATTTACCTGAATAATAAAATTACACCTCTTGTGGATGGCCTATATAATGTAAGATTGATTCCGGTCCACAAAACCCCTTGCCAGTATTATTGACTTACGAACTTAACTACGCAAATAGCTATAGCCCTAGGGCATAGAAGAAAAGTGCACGCGTAAAAATTTGGAATGATTTGGACAATGGGTTGAAAGTTATCGTGTTCACAGATTGACAGACATCAGATGAGAAGCTCATCTGCTCTGTTTTGCACCGGGTGTCATTGAATTGTTACGATTTTCTATTGATGACAACACCTTTGAGACAATGGGCACACTGACCACCATTAGCCAACTAACAACAATAGAGTTCGCGACACTGAAAGCATGCATTGTTCCCAGTACATCTACAGCACGTGGTGACCTTGGACCACAGTGCACGCAAGAGCGAAGGAACGAGTAATTTCCCCATTATGAAATCGTGGGAGGATAGCCATTTCGTTCAAAAATCTGATGGAATGAGCTTAGCAAACGGTTAAAATACGGTGCGATTTTTTAAATCACAATCGTTTAACGTTGATCCTGCTCGCACATGGAGCAAAACAATTGAATTGCTGTGCGAAAGAAACGTCCTGCTAGCTTTTATTGTCGAGGGGTACGTCAATAATTACAATCTTTTTAGCAGTTTGATTTTTTTTTATTCTCCCAAAACGAAAGCACACACCCAACTTGCATTCTTTAAATTAAAAAAAAAAAAGATAAAGTAAATGAAGACCTACTAATCTCATCAAGCATGCGATAAACAAACAGTCGGGTGTAAAAGGCTGACGAACTTTTTTTAAGTTTTAATCTCACTGTAAAAACTACAAGAAAAGTTACAGTACGTCATCCCTCAGCCATCGCTTATTCCCACGTCCAACGTTTACCAATCGGCCTACAATTGTTACATCAACACTAATGTAAATGCATACCGCACAACCATTAACAATAATAATGCCATGAGTCACCTCGCGATGATAACACACACGCACGAACGAGGCAAGGCGAGGATGAGCCAGAATATTTTCCATGAGTCGGCGGGGGTCGGCACCGAGCCAAGCCCATGTCCCGTTTTCACGGCGATCACGATTCGAAATGTCAAAACAAAATGCTAAACTCGACTTTACCACGTCGATCTGAATGAAAAGTTGGAGTTACTAGGTTTGTCTCTTGTTTCCTTACCTTTTTTTCAGGTTATCTATGAAGCTGTTTAAATTAATGTCATCTAACAAGACGAAGTCGCCGATTCCAACCTCGTCCTGCACCTCCATTTTCGCGAATAACTTTGAAAATAAAGGCGGGTGCGATCGCAACAGGATTTGCCGCCGCTCAATTCTAAAGACTTAAAAACAAGTGTTTATCAATTAGGTATATTTTTCTTAAAAATCTGGAGTTTGATCTGAGGAGGTTTTGCTTTAAATCTTTGAACAATGTACGTCTTTTAATTTTTATTTTGCTTAACAACGGCGCTGTAATTTTAGATTCAGTTTCAGTTAAGGAGCGCCGTTATAATGTTATTGTTTTTTTTATTGCATAAAAGTTTGATTTAATATTTAAATAAAGCAATCATTTACGTATCTCCAAACTAATAATTTACAATGAGTTGCATTTAAAAAAAATTTATTTCATTTATGACGGCATCCATTTTACTTTCAGTTTCGTTTGCTAGATTTGTTCATAGGTGGCAGAATTACCATTCCATGTGTTGTGGTTGGGGAAATTTCGCTTCAGTTCAAATTTCTCTTGGTTTCAAGGAAATCTGCTACGATGGTTTTATGTAGATATTTTGCCCAAGGCAACTGCCGATTCGGAGCAAATTGCCGTTTTGAGCATGTGTACCCATCAGGTAATCTGGATTTATCCGGTTGTGAATGTACGATGAGCTGTTGTAGCAGGAAAGAAATCAACTTTGTGCTTACTGGCATCCAAGCTGTCATGTGCGCGCTGTTTCCCTAGCACATGGGCTTATTTCATCGGCTCCTGGTTGTAACCAACCCGTCTCGACGGGCAATGCAGTTTACAACTTTCCCTTAACTAACTGTTCTCTCTTCCCCTACCCCCGACAGCAACTAGTAGTTAAGAGGCCGGGGTGGCCCATACTTGTCGCTAATGACCTAGCTGTCGACGCGCCATTAAGCCTCACCCCCCCCCCCCCGGGACCATAACTTAAAAAGTAGCGGTAGTTGTGGCTACTAATGCCCCTACTAATGCTTTGCATGCGAAACAGCACGGAGGGAAAGCAATATGAGATGTATTAGTAGCCTCAACTACCGAAGAGGCTTCGAAGGGCTAAATGCGATATCTAGTTAGCTTCCTAGTCTATGACTGGACACGCATTTCAAGCCTACGTCCTCTTGGCTTTGAGTATGAGAGGCTTCTTGCTGGCTGGTCAACATTGTGGTGGGTTGGACGCGTCCCTCCGTGGGCACAGTTCCACAGATGACCACCACACCAACCAAGAGTACTTTTTTGACACGAAGGACAGATTTTTGTCGGGGGAAATTATTTACTCCCATTATAGTGACCTCTCCACACCCCTAGGTCGCACAGCCTTTACACAAAATAGTTTTTCTGGCGGATAGGAACACTCGGTGGTGGGATGGTGGATGTGTATGGAACTGGTTCCCCTCGTCGGTCGTTGGAAGAAGTAGAAGAACGGTGATGTCTTTGATAATTCAAGATACCTAATTTCAGTTGTCTGTTTTGGTTGTGAAAGTGTTCTGCCTAGTTCCGAAAAAGTTTTCCATATAACATCTACGTAGTCACCAATGTTATTCACTTGGCCACCTTATTCAGACATTGGATTCTTTTCATAAATCATTAGAAAAGAGTTTTGTTTTACCTTGCAATTTGCTACATAGTAGGTACCAGGATCAAAGGAAACCTTTCTTTTAGGTTTCTTTGAAATCCATTGTTGGTGACTTGAATAATTTTACTCCTACTGGTATTTGTCAAGGTAGCAACTAATTATAGCGATAGCGACTGATATTTCAATAATGATACCTCATGAAGTATCATTATTGTATGTTGATGTCAATTTTTTTCTGTTCCAGATAAGTATAGTGATCACACTGATTATGAAAGGCGTCCACGGACTTATAATTACAGTAGTCCCATGAGAAGAAATCATGACGTTGATTCAACACCTATAGTTACAAACAATCGTTTTGGAGTACTTGATACAAGAAACGAACCTCAGCGTCACAGGGATGTGGATACGATGGCACCTGTTGGTGCACAAAGCAACCAGAACCAAAAGGAGATCTTGTAAGAAAAGTTGTTTTTTTTGTTTATTTTTTTACGTGGTTCACTAAGCCTTGGCAAGTATAAAGTTAGTTGAGTGTAGCTGCAGTCCTCGGATGCTACGACTGGTATTTGTTCATATTTTCTCATTGCATTTTCATTTCTCAAGTTTAGGTGCAAGTGCGGACATTGGTTTCTAAATTTCACAGTCACTTTTTGGATATGCGACACACGTAACCCACATTATCGGCAGCCCTGAATTCAAATTCCAGTAAAAATCCATAAATATGTTGAGCATAAACAGAAAGGCTGCACCAGTACGGTATTGGATCTGATCGACTGCTATCAATATTTACGGTATGGGTACCTTTCATTAAAATATTGATAACCCTGGAACTGTTTGAGATAACGATCTGAGGTTTGCCGTATTTTGCTCAAGAAACCACTTAAATATCTCCCTACGCATTGCTGCTGGCAGACACTTTTAATTTTTGTTGTTTTAATATTTATTTGACTTTTGAAGATGACTACACCATTCTATTGTAATGTAATATCATGACTTAGCATAATACAAAATAATATCCAGTCATTCTTGTTAAATGAACTGCTGTTCTATCTTTCATTAATTACATATATACATATTACATATTCTGCTGCTTCAACAGCTGATCATGGAATAACCCAGAACAACTGCTTACATTAGCCACGTTAGTTGCAGTTGGTAGCGCCATCTAGTGTTAGCATTACAGATTAATACACATGTCTGTTAATATCCCATGGCAGAAACGAGGCATCACAGCGCCGTACGCCGCAGTGAGAAAGTCTGCAGAAAATACCCACATTGCTGCTATTTCAATAATTACTCCAGCAGAACGTGCAAAACGATTTCCGCAGAAAACTGGAAAGTGATCTGCCTTGGGAGTTAATATATTACAATAAAAATTTAAGGAAGTAATGTTGGCTATTGGTACTGGCATCGACAAACTCCTAAGAATCAGCGTAGGTATCGGTGCAGGCTAATATTAACGGTCTTATGGGACGCGCTAAACTGTTCTGAGTCAGTAATGGAAACTTAGCAAAGGAAATATAAAACAAAATTGGGTCATTAAGATGAGATGTTAAAAGACCAGTCTGCAATTTATTGTTACCAGCTGCAAAGAAAAAATTGTCTTTTGCAGGAGGTCGGTGTTTAAGGATGTTGAAAGTGCAGAAAGTGGCCACCAATGGATATTTTCTTGTTTTGCGCCAGCAAAGGAAGGAGCTAATTGTCCAGGGTTTGATGACATGTCTCCCGAAGAATTGAGATGGCAAGCTTATATATCTACCAAAGATGGATCACTTTCAAATTATGTAAGGGAATGCTCTATTGCTTTGTTTTGGCATTTAAGATATGAATTGCGTATACCATTATTCCAGGGTGAAAGAGCAACGTTGTAAGTTTCTTTCCCTCTTTGTAGGGGTGGCACGATAAAAGAATTTTTTATCCTGATAAAACTTTTCAAAATTATCGCGATAATCGATATCTCGATAAAACAAATTTTGAAGCTGGAATAAAATAACCACTTCAATTTTGTTAAAAAAAAAAACCCTTGGCAGAAGCGTTCAGTGCAACCTTCACGAATGTGAATTGTGTGACACTCGTTACTTGCAATTGTCCATTTCTTTCTCACCATATAGAAACAATTTAGCAGTTTTGCTGCTACTTAATGCTAAATATGCTGCTTAAGTAATGCTGCTTAATGCCTTAAACTAACTCTCCAATCAACTTAAGTAGCTATAGCAACGGTATTGAACACTTGGTTGATGAGTCCTTGTAATTCCGCACGCTACGCCGCAAACTGCTTGTCTGTAGCTATTACAGTTTTTTGAGATATGATAATTTAAGCATCAGGGTTTGCACGATAATTCGTTAAATCTGAAAAAGTGCGATACGATAATATTATCGATTATCGTGCCACCCCTACCTCTTTGTTTGTGTCACTCTTTCGTACTGAGATAGATTAAACACTGCCTCAACCGAAGTGGAGTCAGCTCCATGGGTTATTATGTATAGTATGTATCATATATTTTGAACCTAATTCCTTTTCCTTTAGACTCAACTCATAGAGCAAATGAAGTTGGATCTGGAAAGAAAGCAGAAACTTCTTAAACATCCAACGCCTGAAGTTGCTGCTTGTTTGGTAAGTTTGGGTTAATAGTACATGTGTTAAATGATGATAATAGGGGCCATTCACGGCACTACTGATTACTAGGGGCCATTCACAGCTCTGCTGTTGATAACTATTAACTATACTATGTCGCCTTTTCATTCGCTTTAGGCCTAACATATAAAGCGTTCGCAAAACAGGATCAGGGAAGGTGATAGCTGTGAACTCCATTCTAAATTATAACAATTTACCAGTAATTTATTTGGTCAGCGTTTCTAAAAAGAAAATGTTGTGAAAATAGAAAACTCATTGAGACGCTAAATAGTCGCTGAATAACTTTAACTTGAACTTTACTTGATCAGCATTAAATCGCCTCTTCCGGGCATTACAAAATGCGAAATAACTTAAAAAAAAACAAGCAAAACACAAGACAGGTAAAATGATTAAAAACTATCAACACTGCCAACGACATCAAACACTCAAGGGAAAGGGAAATAAAACAATAAAAGGCACAATGGACTGTAAGCCTATTCGAAAAGTAGACAAGTTCTGGTGCACCAGCGAAGCGCTTATCAAAGGCATTCTTGAAGGCATTGGTGCTTGATGTAAGTACAACTGGTTCCGGGAGGGCATTCCAAATGTGAGTAACCTGAACAAAAAAAGGTGTGACGCTCATTCGTGTCGATAATTAATAATCAACCGTGAGTTTCAGCGGATTACCACGCGTATGTCCCTGGGTATTAACCAGGAAATGGGAGCGAAGAACTGGCCCTCCCTAACCCTGTCGTATAATCTTGTAAAGAGTTAGGTAGCACCTCGACGAATCTCCACCGCAGGGGAGGCAGTTTAAGGATATACACTACAGGCATCTTTGGTATGGGATGCCTGCTAAATTTAAAGCACACTTTGTGGCCTGTCTTTGCACGTACTCTGAGAACCTTTTCGTAAAAAAGGTGCTACAGATCAGTAGTGCACTCGAGGATAGGTCTGACGAGAGCAAGAAACGGCCATCTAGACGGTGCGAAGAAAGTGTGGCATATCATGAGGGAGGCTGTGTTGGCCTTTTTGATAGTGGAGGCAACGTGTGCAGAGAAATTTAGGTTGTTGTCGATGATAACTCCCAGGTCCAGTTTGATTGACGGTTGGAAACCGACATGCTTAATTTTAATTGTATAGATTTAGCCTGAATCAGCAGTGTGAGCCACTTAAATCTCAATAACGTAATTGATGATGTGGAGCACAAAAAGTTCTTATGTAAAGTTCTAAGCTTGACAAGCTGATGTAATTGTAAATAATGTTCTTATTTTGGGGCAAAAGCTTTGCTTTGGGCTAGTCTAAGTTGGGTGTGGAACGTCACGACTGCCCATGCGCTATCTATTTTTAGGTTTTATGGCTTTTTGTTAGTCTTGTGTGAGCGCCCGCTCAGGCTTCTTGCTTTTGTTTGCGTCGAAGTTCATTTTAATCACGGTTTCAATATCCCGGCTTCAATCCACCATCATGGATAGAACAGCCTCATCCAATTCCAATAATGACAAAACAGTGCATCGAGGCCGGCCACCTAAACGAAATGTGCCATCCAGTGCGACGAATTTGGACACTTCTGATCCTGCTAATTGGACCGCGTTCGAACTTCGAAGTGAACTTGCAAATCTGGACATTGTCTTGCCGTCGGGTGTCAAACAAACTCTACTAGTGCAGTTTTACGGAGAAAATAGTAAGAAACGTGCAGCTCACATTACTCTTCCCAGTCAGGAAGACGTTCCAGTCAACGAACTCAATGTGATGGCCGACAATGAGCCGCCTGTCAACACCATGTGGAGTTGCCCTGCTCGTATTGGTGACTTTGACGGAGCCGTATTTCCTCCTTGTAGCAGCGCGGTGTCTGTTAACTCTAACAAACATTCGGAAGCCGACATCGTTACTCCCAAAATTCTGGCCGGTTTGCGTCGAGATTACGCAGCTTTAAACGAAAATTTAGGCTTTTTACTTAACAGAGACAATGGTGACCGAATCCGTCCCTTGTTTTCTACGAGTGCAAGACCTGGCAAGACCTGGCCAGCGCTTCACCTTGACCTCCGCGCTTGGCAGGCTTCCCTCCTCCAGGTTGGGGGCCTGACACCCTTTGGGTGTCGCCTTGGCATTAGTACTTCCTTTCCCTGCTCCACAGGAATAGGACTGCCCTCTGGCCCCCAAAAGGCTCATCGGCTGTACCTGCCTGATGCAGGGAAGGTGTAGTACATCCGTGCTCACCCTACTTGCGTTCCACAAGGTCGTGCAGTCAGGCCGGGTCTGCCCAGAGTGGCATCTTTCTTCGGGGGTGGTGCTCCACGAGTCCGCCCCATTTTTGCCACATTTTATATTTTTTTTTTAAATGATAATAAACAGTTTTACCATATACTTGTGTTCGTGTCATTTTATACCCTTACTTAGACTAGCTAATACCATTAATCCAAGTAATATTCTTATCTAGCTGATACCATTAAGCTTGAATTGAACCCTGTCTTTTAAGTAATATTGTTATTTAGGTAATACCGTTAAGACTGAGCCTGATCTTAAGTAATATAGGCTACCTCTAGCTAATACCATTAAGCCTGAGCCCGATTAGCTGTTACCATTAAGCCTGAGCGCATTAGGTTTTTCGTCTCATAATCCAATGTACCAGTCCCATTTATTTACATCATCCTTTGTTAAATTTTTTAAGTGTCTGCCGCAATGGCATGCACAGAAGGGGGCATTACCTCTGCCCTTTTAGGAAAAAATTCCTTTTCTAATTGCCAGTTGGAAAATATCCACTACCTGTAAATTAAATTGCATTTAGTTTCTGAGTGCTCGTTACCCTGAAGGATTTTAAACTCTCTAGATACTTCCAGCTCAGACACCCACCTGCGCATGCGCGGGTCCGGCACGCGCAGGCCCTCCATAAATAGTGCTACGGCATCAGCCAGCCATCTCTTTTCCTCCACGCAACCGTCACGGTCGCTTTGCTCTGTTACCCGCCATCTTGGTTTTCGTTCGTCGCTCGCCGTTCGTCTATCTTTGAAGCCCATCACGTCGTTCCCGTTCGCCGGTCTTTGCAGCTCATCGCACCGCCCGCCGCTCCCGTCGCCGTTCAGCACCGTGCGTCTTCCTGCTCGCCGTCTGTCGGCCCTTAAAGCTGACCGTCACATCGTTCGTCATTCCCGTTCGTCGGACTTCGAAGCTCATCACATCATTCTTCGTTCCCATTCGTCGTTCGCAATCCCGCCACTACATGAATAGGGCTAAGCAAGTGAAGCTTTCACCGTTCGTCATTCACCTGCTACACATGGAAGACTCCGGTTCGTTCTCGTTCGTCGTTTGACATTCACCGGCTACATAAGGAGACTGCCGTTTATTCTTGTTCGCTACTACCGTTCGTCGTCCTTCCAAGCTCCTTGCATCGTTATTCTTCCGGCCACTCGGAAACTGCTTCCCGTCACTCCCTCGTGCATCTTGTCCCGTTGTGACTGCCGTAAGACGTGCCCCTACATGAAGAAGTCTTCCATTCGCCGTTCCCGTTCGTCGTTTGTAGTTCCCGTTCGCAAGACCTGCCACTACAAGAAGAGGTCTTCCATTCGTCGTTCGTCGTTCCCGTTCTCATGAACTGCCGCTACATGAAGAATTCATCGGGTCGTTCGTTCGTTAGTGGTCTTCTATCAACAAAGGATTCTCCCACTTACGAAGATGTTGTCCGCTGTTCGTGGCATCATTCGTCACCTTTCACTGCACCGTTCGCCCCTCAATCAACGCCATCCATGCTGCTGTCTCTGCTGTTGCTTTCACGACCATTGCTCGCAGCCGTCGTTAGCTTGCTGTAACGCCGCCATCCTGTTTCATCAAGCCGGCAGGAAACCTCATTCGCCGTCCGTTGGCTCGACGTTTGCCGCCACCGCCACCCATTTATGCCGTCGCTGCGTCAACATAGTCACCGGGTGACCGTTGCTCATTCGGCCGCTACACCAAAAGGAATCCCATTTGTTCTCACTCGCTGCTCGTTCGCCACTCACCCCTACAAGGTTAAGGTGCGTTCGTTCTTTCTTTTGCAGGTCTTCCCCTCACTCACTACTTAACACATCGAGACCACCATTGGCTGCACCGTTCGCCTCATAATGGATGCCGTCCATGCAGTCCTCTCCCGGAAGACTTCTCACTTCTCGGCCTTCCAGCCCATCACGCTTATCACGTTCTTCGATGTCCTGATTGAACGAAGATTCTCATTATTCCAGACGCCCCGTTCACAATAGTCAAGCAAGTGATCCGTTCACCGGATCTGTACTGTTCCTCTTCATCGATTCACCACTCGCAGCTTACCTGAAGAATCTCTGCTCGGGCGCGACTGTCTTTCAAGCCGTTCGCCGCTCTCAGCCCGTTCGTCGCTCGCAGCCCACTCGTCGACATGCACCTACTCGCCGTTACAGGCCAACCTGAAGATTTTCTGCTGAGACGCCTCTCCCGTCGCTGGCCCGGCCACAGTTCTTGCCTTGCCATCGGCCATTCGCCTCATGTTGTCTGCAATTCCTTCTCGTTCGTCGTTCGCCGTTCCCGTTCGTCGTTCATCGATCTTTGAAACTCATCACTCCGTTCGGCGTTCCCGCTCGTCGTTCTTGATCCCTGAAGGACTCAGCACGTCGTTCGCCGTTCACGTTCGTCATTGAAACCTGTGAAGCTCATCACGCCGTTCGTCGCTCTCGTCCATCGTTGGCCGATCTTTGAAGCTCATCGCATCGTTCGTCTTTCCCATTCGTCCTTCGCGTTCGTTGAAGCTCACGGCATCACTCATTGTTTGCATTCCAGCCACTCATCACCACACGCCGGCTTTGTTTTGCCGATTTTCATCTTCAACAAGCCTCATTCCCCATGTCTAGCCAACCTGACATTCGTCTTTTCTCCTTGCGCTCTGTGGCACCTTGCTCACCATTCAAGCCCTTTTACGTCCATGCTCCCGTTCACAGTTCGCTCTTGCATCCTTGGCCTGTCCTGTTCAGCATCCGTCAGCTATTCACCACTCAGGCCCACCCCCATCTTCGTTCGTGGTTCCGTTCATCATTCGCCAGCCCGCTGCTGCTCAAGCTCATGGCGTTCGTGCACCTTTTCAGCATTCACAAGCCGTTCATCATCCATTGACCTGACCGGCCTTCAAGTCCATTACCACCCATACGCCGTTCGTCGTTCGCCTGCTGCTCATGGTCCACCGGTCCGGTCGTCATCTACAAGCCCTTTGCCGTCCGCACCACTCGTCATTTATGACGTTCTTAAGCCCGCCTGTTGCTGAACAAGCCCACTCATCGACTCGTAATCTCACTTCCGCTGGGAACCACCATGCTCTCCGCGCCACTAGTTCCAACTCGTTTAAGCATCGAAGCCGTCCACAGCAAACCATGCTGAATACACCGGCTCTCGTCCGTTCTCCAAAGTCGAATTGCTTTGGGCCTGATTCGGACTTGGATGTGCGCCCGCCCGGGGTAACCGAGTGCTGCTGTCTTCCACCCCTCTCTCGCCGCTAACTCGGCCTTCTCGATCAATCAACCATCTTCACCGGGACAATAACCACCTGACACTGTCTTCGAAGCTTATGGACTCCATACAACAAATCGATTGCAATGCCAACCCTGAACTCACACCTTGCTTCTGCCTCGTTCCTTGGAACCACTGCGTGAGACTTCACATGATTGCCCCGTACTTCGTTCCATCTCACCTCCCTCACACCACCTCGGCTTGGTTTCATGGAAGGAAGGTCTCCTTTAAATCGCCGACCCTTTTCTGAATGAATGTTCACTCACATGTCTTGGAATGAAATCCCACAACATCGCAACGTCTCCATCCCACAAGCTCCCGTCGCAGACGTTCGCCCCGAACTGCATTCTCGTTCACCAACACGTTCATTATCCGCCAACACGCACGCATTGTCAATAGAGCTAACCGTCGCCAATCAAATCATGATGATATTTCACGGTGCCCAACTCCATCACACCACACGACTGTGACCGCTATGGTCTCACGACTCTTTCAATCTCATGGAAAAATCCGTCTCCGTCACCAACCGCCTGCTGCATCATGATGAAGCCGAATTTTCTTCACGACTCCACCCTGTCACTTCAACCCAACTTAATCATGGACGACAAAAGCTAAACTCCTTAGCACTGCCGAATTAACGTCCATTTCTTCGCGCACTTCTGAAAGAGAAAATGACCTCTCACAAATCTCCTACAGGTCCTCCAAGTCTCCCGATTTCACGCCTGGACTCCTGTGTCTTGCTCACCTTCTACGACGAGGTCTCTTGAAGAAATTCTAGCCAGCCGCGTTTTCAATCACTCGGCCTTACGCCTCACATCCCACTGGTTAAGTCTCGTTCATTCCAAATCTTTGGGAAGTCGAACTTATCCAATATATACGTTGACTCATGAAACTGTCAATCATGACGAAACACCTTGTCAACCATGACTAACCACACGGCTCCTTAACCAACACCAAATCTGCTTGGATGCCCTCGCCAAATTACAACCCGAATGTTCGGAACCACAACCATAGGTTCATCATCAATTCGCATCACTCATTGCCACCAACAGTCCCTCGCCCCAACGTCTGGCAGTTTCGCACTTCCACCGAGTCTAACTGGACCTCAACGATATTCTCCACTCTGCATTCAACTTCGCCTAGATCCTCCCTCATAACTTCGCGCTCAATGACAGTGTGCTCGGCATTTCGCCCTTCACATGCTGCCCTTCAAAGATGTCCTTTGGTCCACTCACATACTAACGTTCACTTCCCGATCTTGCTGCTCCAATCTAAATGACTCTGTGGAACAACATCTCATAGACCCTGCGCCAAATCTGCAACGTCACACACTCAAGCCCTTCTCACGCTTCATCCGTCATCGGAAACTCGCAATCCCTCTTCAACCTGCTTGACTGTTCCCAAATCAAAGCACCCATCCACAACTGATGCACCTTTCCTTGAACACCCTCTCTTTCTTCTGGACATCTGTATCAATTGATTCTGAATTCACATGGTCTGCCACTTCTTCACACCTCTCTGAGGTTCGAATTCCCAAGAAAACCACAACACCAATTTGCTAAATCTTCAAGAACCTAACTTCCGCAACTCGCCTCATTGACATACCGTTTTCAGCCATTATTGCAGCCATTACTGCAATTCAGCCAAATCGCTAAACCACCAACTGAAAACCAAACAAGTCGTGGAATCTGGAAAACTCGCCTGAACTTCCTCACCAACTCTCTTTGGCTATTGAAAGTTCTTCCCCACTTCGACTGCCTTGCGCAGAAAGTCGGCCGTGAACAGAGATTGTTGCGTCTGCAACCAATCAACCACAACCGTGTCACTGGGGACCCAGCTCACACTCTTGGGGGCCCGTCATGGTGGTGCCCGCCACCTATACTGACGAGGTCTGCTGTAAATGCAATTTAATTTACAGGTAGTGGATATTTTCCAACCAGCAATTAGAAAGCCCAATTTTACCTGGGGGGGGGGAGGTCAAAATTGGTTTCTATTGCCTAAGGAAAATATACACTACCTGTAAATACCCACCCAACCTCCCCTCTCGAGTCACCATCATGGTTGAAATATCGTGAGGAAAAGTAGATGGCTGGCTGACGCCGTAGCACTAGAGAGTTTAAAATCCTCCAGGGTAACGAGCACTCAGGAACTGAATGCAATTTAATTTACAGGTAGTGTATATTTTCCTTAGGCAATAGAAACCAATTTTGACTTTACCCCCAGGTAAAATTGAGCTTTTTACCTTTTTTTAAAAAAAAAAAAAAAAAAAAAAATGCCTCATTTTGGTTTTCTGAACCTGTAAACACTGATGCTGCAGCCAGAGAATGGGCCCAGAGGCCACAAAAAGGGCAAAAAGAAAGCCAAGAAACGGGCAGAAGGTGGCATAAAAGGGTAAAAAGAAAAATTATGACAAGCAAAAAAAAAGGTCCCAGAAAAAAAAACTCGGCATGCCCTTTTACAAAAGTTGTCCTGCTGTCTCGGTAGTCTGTGCAGTGCACGCTACAGGTCTGCCAAGTGATTTTTCAGTTGTTTTCAGCTAGAGGCTTGAAATTTGCATGATAAACAGTGGTTAAATGTGTAATGTCACAATGGAACATAATAATAATAGTTTGTTGTGAGAACAACTGGAATGCGAAGGATCCTATTGGGCCACTAATACGCAGCCAATTTTAATAAAACCAACCAAGGGGTTGATGGCAGGAGGCAAAAGGGTCTAAAAACTAACAAGACCCGAAAGGTCAACTGTTTTCAGTCTAAGTCGGAAAGTTGGAATGGATGGTGCTGAAATAACCTCTGCTGGCAGGCCATTCCAAGCATGCTCCACGCGATTACTAAAAAAGAACTTTCGACAGTCCAATCTTGAACGGTTTACAATGAGCTTAAGATGGTGTCCCCGGGTCCTTTCGCATCCGCGAATAGTAAAAAACTGACTCCCATCGATATGGTAAAGATTGTGTAAAAGACCATAAGTCATTACTAGGTCAGCAATCAAGCAGTGCAGTTCGAGAGAGGGGAGATTCAATGACTTTAAACGGTCAAGATACGATATGTTGAAAAGACCAGGCAACAGCTTGGTAAAACGCCGCTGGACCGACTCAATGAGCTCGATGTCCCCAATAAGATGAGGTGACCAGACTGGCGAGGCATACTCCAATTCTGGTCGTACATATGTCTTAAAAGCCCTAACCAACATAGTAATGTCCTGTGAACGGAAACATCTACGAATCAGAATAGCACGAATGTGAGCTGCTTTAACAATAGAGTTTATGTGAGTAGCTGATTTTAAATCATTCGAAAAGATGACACCAAGATCCTTAATGTTACATTCAGTTGTAAATGTACATTTTTTTCCCCAAGTTGTAGGATTTTACACTTATTTTCAGCAATAAGCAGTTACCAATTCTTAGACCAAACTTCAATACTTTTCGCAGCATCACCAAGCACTCGAGAAGCAGTATGGTCATTCACCACCTTATATATTTTCACGTCGTCTGCAAATTTGTGGATAAAAATGCCTTCAGTATCACATTTCAGATCATTGATATAAATCAAAAACAGCAAATGTCCCAGAACGGAACCCTGTGGAACCCCACTGGTTACGTTTACGAGCTGGGAGGTTGAGTTTCCAACACAAACCTGCTGGCTGCGACCCGATAGGAAAGATTTTATCCAATTTAAAGTATCATCATCGAAACCACAGGTGATCAACTTAACGAAGAGTTTGGAGTGAACTACGGAGTCAAAGGCTCTGGCAAAAGTCAATGTAAATGATATCAACTGGAAAGCCATTGTCAATTGCTCATGTCCACTTGTCCAAGCATTGTAAAAGCTGCAGTGTAGTGCTACGACCAGGTATAAATCCAAATTGATCATTTGCTAGGATGTTAAACCTCTTTGGCAAAAGTATGAATTTTGGAACGTAGGAAGATCTCAAAGAAAATGTAAAAGAAATAAAAAATGTGACCTACTA
>JAHWFP010114654.1:189204-201168 GCA_023313725.1 Lithobius niger | reverse complement strand
ATAGAGAGAGGGTAGATGTAATAGTTAATGGTGAAAAACTCACGGTTTTCAATTTTTAACCCACGGCTGCAATGATTGGCCCGGTGAAAGTATGCAAATTGTGGAGTGTGAAGCACGAGACATATTTACATACTCGAGCCGGGACAATCATCGCAGCCGTGGGTGAAAAATCGATAACCGTGAGTTTTCACCAATAACTAATTTATACCCTCCTGTAACTTTTTATACCCTTATGACCCGTATGTAGCCTTTTGTACCCTTAGGCACCCTTTTCTACCCTTTTGTACCTTTTTGTGCCCTTTGTGCCATTTTGAATTCTTTATGTATTATTTTGTTACCATTCGTACCCTTATGTACATTTTCTTACCCTATATACGCACCGTTTTGTTTACTTATGTACCCTTTGTTATTGTTCCGTACGCTTTCATACTTTTTTGTATTCTTTCGTACCCTTTTGTACCTTTTTATACGCTTTGTAACCTTTTGTACTCTTATCTATCCTTTGGTACCCTTTCATACTCTATGCAGTCTTTTGTAGCCTTTCATACCCTTTACCCTTCATACCCTTTCATACTTTTAGTCTTTAATATCCATCTGTATCCTTTTGTACTCTTATGTATCCTTTTAATTGTATCCTTTCATACCCGTATAACTTTTTTACCCTACACACCCTTTTGAACTCATGTAACCTTTTGTACCTGTATGTACCCTTTTGTATCCTTTCACACACGTTTGTATACTTTTGTATCTTTTTATATCCTTTCGTACTCTCTGTATCTTTTTGTACTTTAAAGTATCCTTTGGTAACCTTTCATACTCTTATGTATCCTTTCGTTCACTATGCACTTTTGTAGTCTTACACACCCTTTTTTACCTTATGTACATACCCTATTTTTTGTCCCTTATAACCCTTTCTCTCCTTATTTTCCCTTTCATATTATTTTGTACCTTTGCGTACCTGTTCTTAACCATGAATATACTTTGTGCCCTTTTGCTCTGTTTTGTAACCTTTCACACCATTTACCCTTTATAACCTTTACGTACCCTTTCATCCCCGTTTGTAACCTTTTGAACTCGTTTGTACCTTTTCGTATCCTTTTGTACCCTTTTTGTACCCTTTCTATCCTTATCTACCCGTTTGTAAACTTTCGTACTCTAATGTATTCTATTATACCATTTCATAGCCTTATGTACTCTGGGCCGTTTTGTATTCTTTTTTAACCTCTTGTAACCTTTTTGTACTCTTTCGTTCTATTTTGTACCTTTTCGTTCCCTTTTGTAACCTTTAGTACGCTTTTGGCGTATCTATGTATCTGTTTGTACAGTTTTGTGCTCGTATGTATCCTTTGGTACCCTTTCATATCCTTTCCTACCCTTTTGTACTCTTAATCTTTTTTTACCCTTTCATAGCCTTATAGTAACGTATGTACCCTTTTACACCCTCTCGTACCCTATGTACCCTTTTCTTACACTTACATACTCTCTCAGACCCTTTTGTACTAGTTTGTACCCCTGTATTCCCTTTTGGTGCTGTTTATACTCTTAAGTATTCTATTGTACCCTTTCGTACTCTTATTACTCTTTCATACCCTACTTACACTTTTGTACTCTATGTTCCCTTTGGTACTCTTTGATCCCTTTCATATACTTATGGACCCTTTTGTGCACTTTTGTACCCTAATATACCCTTTTTTACCCTTTTGTACACTTTGGTCTTTACTCTTTCATATACATTTTGGTTTTAATTCCCCCTTTTCATTGTATTCTTACTTAGGCTACCCCTACGTACCCCTTTGTGCTTTTATTTATGTACTTTTTCATTTACATTTTGGCTTGTAGGGGTATCTTTTAGAAGTTTAACTCCGAGTTATAAGCATTTTAAATTCTTACACGAAATCCCACCCGACGGGACACTTTGATCTTTGGCTCGTAAATAAACCAATAAATTGGTGTGGTATCATTAATGATTAATGCCCAATTACTCTTTAATGATAATTACAACTTACAATACTAATATAATTTCGAATTACATAAGGAAAAATTATTTATATATTGTGTAATTTAATTATAATGATTGATTAATTATATTACATACATATTAATATTATAATATATAATAAAAAAAATAATCTTAATTTTTATCGTTTCTTGTCTTGTCGTCGTATCGTGTCGTGGTGTCATGTCATGTCGCGGTGTCATCGTGTCATGTCGTCGTGTCGTGTCGGTGTTGTCGTATCACCTTTTCCACCCTGCCTATAAAGAGGCAAGGTCCTCATAATAAAAAGGCTAAATTAAACGAAATGTCGTTGCAGAAATGTAGTGGCGGGGGAGAGGATCTAATCTGACAGGGAACGTCAAATTTCGTTGTAACCCGCCCCCACCCACTCACCCTAAATTCGCTGATGTAGGTCCGGCCCTGAGTCAGAGATTGCTTTGCTAAACAACGATTTTTTACGGAACTATCCGACTTCGTTTAAAAGTTCAATACAATAACAAAAGACTAATCAATCTGAAGGTGACGAACGACGAACCTTCAGCAAAAAAGCCGGCTAACCTGGAAGACCTTTACGACCTCTTACTGTTAGCAGGTGACACCAGGAAGTTGGAAAACCTACGATTGTTCCGTCTAGCTTTGATAACTAGCCAGCCAACAGGCCTTAGTAGCAAGACGTCCGTGCGAACTGAAAGCTACCATCCTGAGGGCCACTAAACAATTACACTTCAAACGATTCCTGGAAAGAAATCATAGTGGTGGCAATACCATGCTACTGGCTTCACACAAAGAACTTAGTGAGGACATTTTGTCGATGTCAGGTAGAGTTAAAATATCTGAAAACGAGCATCCAGGATATCCAAGGAACATTTAAATAGATTCATGATCAACTACCGATTCCTGGTTATAGCACCCAACCACCAAAAATTGCACATCACAGATTAAAGAACACTATACCCCACACAGATACGACACTTGTAACACATCTTAAGTTCCAATTTGAAGCCCTGTTGGGGCAATAACACAACACCACGAACTCTATTCAGCAGGTACTGCCACTAGCAGAGAGTGACATTGAGACACAGAAAAGAAACTAAATAAATAAATCACAAAGCAAAGCATTAGCATATCAGAAAGTCAGCATTTAAAATTGGCCTTATTGAAACACACTAGTCTAGGAAAGAAAAACCCTGTCATTAACATAGCTAATTTGATCTGTTTCTATGAACGTGCAGAAGCAGCTGCTCACGATATCCACTGTGCATGCTTGCGCATTTAGTACGTTCGTCTTTCTAACTACACCACACGCCTCGTAGATGACCTCTGTGCCTGCTGGCTAATAGAGTGAGAAGCATGACTCAGCCAGAACAATGACACTTCACTTTGCATGCATAGTGTCGTGTCTGTGTGGGGTAATGTTCTTTAATCTGTGACATGTCGGCCACTTCTCCTAACTCTTCCACTTATCACGACAGCTAGTAATTGCAGGGATCGTGTTGGGCAGACTGTTCCTGGACCAACAACCAACGCTGTTATCCAGTCCAATACTGTCGATCAACTCATCCAGACCCTGGAACGGACATTTTTCCACGAGCGAGAAGTCAAGCAACAGGAAATTCAAGGACAGCCAAGCAACCAGGAGCAGCTAACCAGTGGTATAGACACATGTTCAACACCAGACCACAATATTGGAAATTGTGTATACAGCAAAAATATTGGAAATCATGTGTGTGGGGGATTGTGGAGGACCCTGAGTGTCTGAAGAATGGTAAGATGTAGTAAACAAAAGACAATGAAAACGGAATAAATGTCTTCTGACTCGCTGAAGTATTGACACATCATCAGAATATATAATAACAGCATATCCACGCCACTTCACCTTATGTTGGTAACTGTACAAACTCTGCCACAAGTGAGATTGTTCTCTCAATCGTTGGGTCAAAGTTTGTGAATGGTAACGAAATTCAACGGTAGCTGATATCCTGCTGTGCACTTACAAATTGACGTACACACTCCTTCAGTGTCAAAATTGTAACATCGTTATGAGACGTAAATGGCAGCAAGTGGCATAGCAATACTATCACCAGGCCGTACATGATGAAGTGTAGGCAGAAGGGGCAATATTCAAAATTAAACAGCAAACGTAATATAAAGATATTGTCGTAGAATTGTGCAGACATCAAGAAAGTTTAAACTATTCTTGTAGGCTTTGTAACAAGATAGACATAAATATACAAAAGTTAAAGCTTTATGACTATATGAACTTAGTTTTCTCAACAGCATTCACACGGAATTTCTGGCACCTGGTGTTTCTCCCATTAATACTGCTACTGGAAATAAGGTTGGACACCCGTTTGGAGAAATTGGTTTCATATATGGTACAAAACTATTAGTACAGGCTGTCCATCTATCAAATCCTACCCAAGCAACAACCACCAAATGGAACCAGACCAGGTATCGTGTCGATGTATGCCCCCACGAACAATAATGACTTCAACAAGTCTTTAGAAAAATTGCTTATGTACTGGGCTGAAATGGACGTTTTTCTACAAGAATGCGGTTCTGATTTTGTATTCATTGTTGATGGCTTCAACATGGACCACCACAAGAATTACCTATTTGTACATGCACTGAAGGATGAATTCTCTCAGCTTGGGCTGGAACTTCTTCGCGGTCATCTCCAAGAAACCACTTTCACGTACATCAGCCATTGCAATGAAGCGCGATCACGGATAAATCATTTCTTTGGTTCTGAAAGGGGATCAGAACGTTTGGGTTAATCACACCACTGTGGGCTCTGACCATTTTCCAATCGGAATTGATTGTTTTTTTTACTCTCCAACCTGTTATACTCTGTTGAAGAACTCCATCCCCACCATCAAATAGCTGGCAGCAAGTTGCCAGCAGCGCAAAAACTATTGCTGGATGGTCTCTGAACATTTGAAGGATGGCCCTCACAAGGTCTGAATTGTTCGGCAGAGGGATGTAAGAATCCGTACATGGATAACATAGATAGGTAAACACTTAACCTTGTTGACATTATCCACATTGTGGATAGTGAGTCACTGCCTTATACACCTGACTGGAATTCCTACGTTCGAGAGCACTCCGATGTTCACAAGTTGGTATCACAAATTGATTAGCGAGGGTAAGAAACGAATGGGAGCAGCCGCTGATGACATGAAAATCACACGGAGGGCCTTCACAGCTGCTTTAAAGTGATGCAGAAACAACAAAAGCAACTTTCGGGTGCAGGCTCTTCAACCCTCTCTTCAACCGAATGGTGCGAGATCTTTCTGGACAAGTATTAGTCAAGCAGTAATAACTGCTTCTAACAGGTTATAACCAGTTCTAATAAGAGTTCTAACTGCCCTACTATAAACTAACTTGACGGTTCACAAGGATCCTAAGCATGGCACTGCAGTTTCACATAGCTTCACACAGCCAGTGGTTCAGCTCCCCACAGTCTCAGTGTGATACTGAACTTACTCCCCTCACTCAACCATAGAATCATTAAAATCTGTTTGGAATGACTGAATTGCAGGAGACAGGAGTCTAAACAAGAACAGGTTCCAAGGTCAGATGGTTTATCCAGCGAGTGCATTCAGCACAGTGGCTGCACAACACGCAGTAGATTCGCTAAGTTGTTTTCTGTAGCCGTCTCATATGGACGCTGTCCTAAATTCCTCACCAACACTTTGCTTGTTCCAGTTCTCAAAAAGAAATGGGACAAGCAAATTCAGCCAACAGTGATAATTTCTACTTCGGAGCTGGCTAAACAGAATGACACGTTTATTCTTGCTCCCTAAAACAGCTGGTGTCAATGAATGCTTAAACGGTTAGGTTTCAAAGCTGGACACTCGATGGTCATGACAGTTCACACTTTAAAGGAAGTTGCTCGTCGATACAGAAGGGATAGATCAAAGGTCTACGCCTGCTTCGTAGATGTAAAGAAAGCTTTCGACAGATTCCCCATGTTGTACTCTACTTCTCTTCTGCATCCCACGCAATATCAGTGAGCTGCTACAAGGCATGTATAGCCAGCATACCCTGGTTTGTTGGTGTGGGAGCAGGAGAATTCACTGCCGTTCCAGGCTACTTGTGGCATGCAACAACGTTGCCCACTCTCGCCTTTTCTGTTCTGCTCTTCACGGAGAATGGTTTGCACAACATCCGTTTTTCTTATCTTGGCTTGGAGATGAATGGCGTGGTCACGAATATCATTGCTTTCGCAGTTGATGAAACGCTCCTGGCGTCGAATCAGCTTGGCCTTCGGATGCTGCTTAACAAGTCGGAACGTCTGCTTCTGGAAAAGGGTGTTGCAATGAGCCCAACCAAATGTGTGGTATGATCTTCGACCGTCCAACAGAAAGCTACAACATATGCTGTTGATTCTTAACGGTGTTGATCATGTCTGGGTAGAGAGGTTTAAATATCTAGGAACAATGCTCGCTAAAGACTTGACTGACGACGAACAACTTTCAAAAATTCTATATGAACTGTGCTGTGCGGGCAACATGGTGGTACATTGCGTCAGCTTTGTGCCAGCCAGTATCAAACTTCATCTGCATTCAAATGTGCATTCACAGTGTACGGCCAGGGAACATGCGTGCTGTTTAAACCTGCCACCTTCCACAATCTTGCAACAATCTACCATGGCAACCACCACGTGGCGCACACTATGGGCAAAAAGGTCTACAGGTATGAAAGGCAGGCAACCCAAAAGGATGACAGGTAGAAAAGGCAGCCACCCCGAAAGGCCAAAGGTTTGTATATAGTTATTTTCTAATCTATTAACTGACTTTAAAAATCTAAAAGAAACAGATTCTTTAAAAATGTCACTAACTCACTGTGGAATTCCAATTGAGTTGATTTTTCTTTATTTTAGTAAAGCTTTTCAGCGTACAGTGCTTCATTCTAAGTTGATTGACGTCTATGTGCACCTTGGCATCAGCATAAATCTCACTAGGGGTGGATCAATAATTATCTTCAGGTGATAGAGGGGTCTTTTTCCAGTTGGAGCAAAGTTACTTCTGATGTGTGCCTCAGGGATCTGTGCTTGGCCCCATTCTTTTCTGTTATAGCGAACATTGGCCGTGACATTTCGAGTTATTTTGTTAAAGAATGCTGATGACACCAAATTGCCCTGAGCCTGAAACTTAACATGAGGGCTACAAAGGTAGGACCAAGAACGAGGATACTGCAGGTACTGTCATGGGACAATACATGTTGAGAGCAGTAGCATCTCCATGACGTCTCCCTCCCCTCAACAAAAACTGTTGACCGCCGGACAAGAGTTAGAGCCACGAAGATCAAAACCAGTTACAGATGGATTGGATCAAGAGAAATATTGATCAAATTCGAATTACAGTCAACTAGTAAGCTAAACCGTAAATTACATTAACGTCAACACTGAATCATTTGGTCGAAGCTCATTTACATCAGGTCGAAATTGAATTATATGTTAGAGAGATGCCGCTGCTAATCCTTTAATCCCCTGGCCACACGCCCTGCCCTCCCCTCCCCCACAATCCTGGGTCCAATCCTGGTTCCGCAATACCGAAAGTGGGCTCCCTCCCCCTCCAGATAGTGATTTGGTGCCAAATTCTTGGAATTGATGAGGAAGGGACCACGGTCACGCCCCTCCGGGCCACCATGTTTAACACCCCCTAACCCCTGATAATTGTGATTCAGGATATCTGTTTTTTATTTGGGTGCGATCTTATTTTTTTTTGGGGCGCCATTTTTATTTTCGTTTCTTTCCTCCTTTTCGGCCGTCATTTTTATTTTCCGTCGTTTCTTCATTCCATTTCATTCTTTTTTGAAAGTCTATCTTTTATAAAAAGGTTGACATCTTCAGGCGCAGCTCAGTTCGCTAAACGATCTCACTGGTGTATCATGGTTCCCAAGCTGAAAAGGCTTTACTTCAATGCACGAGTGCCAGGTAGGTTACCATTTAAGGCATTACGGAAGACAAGTGGGGATTCTTTAACAAAACCATTAGACTTTCTGCAAAGTGAGAGCACCTACGCTGCACAAATTGTTGAGAAAGACTTTTCCACGAAACAAAACTATATCATCGTGTATTAATTATTTATGGCAGGCAGATTTTTTTTTACTGAAAAGACCCCTTTAAAGCGAAGACCTGGGGTACCACTTCTGTTCTGGCACTGCTTGAAACCTCATGAATTGATTGGCGTTGCGTAAAACCTCACTAATTCGTTCATTGTCTAGCCGAGGTGGACTACAGCGATGGAGCGCTTGGTGTATGTTTGATGACACTATTTTGCTAGGGAAGGGGAGAATTGAAGAGAATGGGACCTTATTGATTGAAAGCACGAAAATCCTAAAGCGTAGCAGGATGTAAGTACAAATATTCTTAAAATAAGTGAAAAAGAAACCCATATAAATTATTGGGGAGGACGGTGTTATATGCTTTTAATTAGCTATTAATAATTAATAATTTTCCACACCGGCCTTCATCTACTGTTTCATTGGGAGATTGTTTTTATATATTGTGTATATAAATAAACATTCACCCAATGAAACTGTAAATGAAGGTCGGTGTGATGTTTCTTGCGATCTTTAGTTCTGTGAAAGCTGTGGTACCCACCAAAAACCAACACTGGTGGTGCAAAGGGTGCAACACTCCTGTGCCCAGGTTGCAGTGGGTCCAAAATTCACGAGTCAGGGGCCGAAACTGACAAAATTCACTATTGTTTGGATTGGGTTAGGAGCCCCTTTGTTCCGAAAATTTTGTACCTGTTGAGGAGGTGGCTTACTATTTTCCCCTTGCGTTTTCCAGCCCGTGCTTCCAAAACGCTAGCTGCGGCATCGAGAGAAGCCGCCAAGTTTCAAAAAAAGGATTGGCCTTTGAAAAGTGACGTCGTTCAACCTGGAAGAAGGCCCCCAAGATTAACCCTATTAACCAGCAAATTTGGCGCATGGTTTGCTGCACCAAATTTGCGAGTTATTAAGGTTAACCTTGGTAGCCTTTCCTTGGATGAATATTCTCACTACTTTCAAAGGCCGCCCTTTTTTGGAGGGGGGGGGGGGAGATGAAAATGTTACCCACAAAATTTTCATTGCCCCAACCCCCCCCCCCCCCCAAAAAAAAAAATTACCCCCCCCCCCCCCAACCAAGGTCCAAAAAAAATGTGACCCCCCCAAAAAAAACGGTTTTCGTATACCTATTGAGACTGTCTGCAGATGTTTTCCTGTAGCCAAAATTAGTGCTGTAGCCAAATTAAGTAAGCGGCTCTCCACACTGACAGTAACCATTAGTTGTAAGGAAACGTGTCTCGTTTTTAACGAAAAGACAAGTTGGATTAAAAATGTTCCTTACACCCATCTCTTGTCAAGATTCAAATAAGTATGATGAACGCACTGCTTGCTTGTATGCCCATATTCGTATCATAATCAGCACTTGAAGGACGAAAGAAACTTAAGAAACCAGGTTAAAGGCTCTTCTACAAAGTCCTTTGGAAAAAAACTACACTTGCGGTACTGGTACTAATAGCTTCAAAACACTCATATGATGGGGGTCTGGTGGCTTGACCCCCGGAAGTTGATACGTTTTTTAAAATTTTGACTGCTGAAAGTGCCATTTTTTAGGTCCAAAAATGACTTTCTTTCTTCCAATTTGGTCAGTGTGTTTGACCCCCTTCGTGACATGACCTGAAAAATGTAGATCCCCTCCCCCCTCTAGAGGATCCCCAAAAAATTCATGATCCCCCTTATTTCCTCCCCCCCCCCCCCGGGGGGGATAAATAATGACCGTTCCCTTATACCAGTTTTTTTTTAGGTTGTAAATAGTGACTCGTCCTTACGTTCGTTTTTTTAACATTTTTGTTTAGCGACTGGAGTGTTACGACGGCGATCATTTCCTTTTCTAGGATCACGTAGTGGACTTTTGTCGGATCGCAAGAGCTTTAAATGTTTACTATAACAGTAAAAAGGAAATGAGCCATCAACGAAAATCATACACTGATTAGATACCGACCTCAGCTTATCTTTCTCGGGCGTGAATTAAAAAATAGGTGAGGCAAAACGTGAGTAATGTCATCGATCGCAGGTCTGGACTTTGAAATTAGCGCTACCGCGTGTAAAGTTTCGACGTTTGTAATCCCTCCATTTCCTCCTGGCTATTAACAACAAAGCACGTTATTAGGCTAAATCGGGTCAGTAACTGGAAGACCTTGACAGACTGGCCTTCACCAAGCTCTCAAGCACAAACATTCGTCACGTAATGTGGTGTAATCAGAATAATGTCTAACGCTCTTGTGTCATAAGGAATATACAATTGTAGCAGCACATGTAACTGGCATTATGGAAGACTTTTGCGGTTCCAAATTTTGGGCAAGTGTTATTTTTTATTTCCCTTTTCCAGTGGTGCTAAATGAGGTTTGTTTTTGGTTTTTGCATGCTTTTCCATCGATCATTCAGCCACTCTTTCCCACGTGTTTGTTAGATAAGAGCGCTGTTATATGTCAATCCTAGAACGCATTACACTTCGGTCACGAACCTCGAAAATGGCGCGAATTTGGCGTAACCGTTGGCCATCTTGGCATGCCTCATGGACGGCTAACGATGGAGTCAAATTTACGTTATTTTAGAGAGTGACAACACACAGCATGATAGGGGGATACGCCGTAAGCTCCGCCAGAAGCTTTAAAATTTTAAGATTGGTGCTGGGGGTAGGGGTGGGGTGGGGGGGGGGGACAAGTGGGGAGTCTACAAAGACAATAACCAGAAAAAGGTTAGGAGAAAAAAGTCCAGGGAAAACAATCTGGGAAAAGGACATTACGAAAAAGTAATTACCTTGTGAAACTCCCTGCTATGCCTGGTGAAATTCTAGTCAAAGCAACAGATCAACCTAACATAACCTGTAATAACAACATAACAAAAGTTGAAGAAGTAAATATATTTTCTTCCTTAGACAATTTTTATTGGCACCTTTTTTCCTACACGATTTTACCGTGGACCTATTATTTCCGACTTTTTTTTTTCCAGCGGACTTTTTCCCTGTAAACCTGAACTAAACGTTTGCTAAAAGGGCGAACAGTAAACGACTTGTAGTTACTGGATTTATTTACTTTTTACTTCCCACACTCTCACTAACGCTGCGGAAATAATGCTATTAAAAAATACTTACAGACCTCGGCTACGCACGCGATTTTCAGATGGTCCAAAATAATTAAATAGATCCGACTTCTGCGTGCTTTTCTTTCACTTCATGTAGAATTTTGTCTGATTCTGCCGTTCCGTGCTTACCATACATTTCAACGCACACTTCTAGGCAGTGTAGATGCAGAACTACGTCGCTGGCATACACAATAGTGATCAATATTGATATCAACATTTCTTATGTATGAAAATAACTTAAGCTTAGTTTAAAATCTTGAAATTTTAGGTAATTTAACGCGAAAGTGTGAATATTTGGAGCACTAACAATGTTTGGAGATGCCATGCCTCAAATTGAACTTCCATGTTAAATGTCAAACTATGGAATCCTATAATTTCCCCCAGAATTTACATAGACCAACAAAATTTGGTATTTGGGGTCCACTGTATTAAACGTTTTAATGACAACAATCAAACCGTTTAGCCTCCACAGCATAGCCAATTCTTGTTGTTGTTGGGACTTTTTGCCAACACCTGGAGATCGAACTAATAAACTTTTTTTTTTTATGTTTTAGATCTTTAAAACGTAGGTATGAACAAGGCCTTGGGTCTTTTGAAAGCTATTTTAGTGTTACTACAATATTCTTGCTGTTGTTGTTCTTTTTGTTGGGGAAATTTTGTTGTCAGCTAGAAGTCGAACCACTGAACCGATTTTCAATTTTTCTGAACAATTTCTATTAACAAGGACCAAGGGCTTTTGACCGCTATTTTAATGTGGCTACAATTGTTCTTTTTCTTACTGGGAAATTTTGCTCTCACCTAGAGATCGAAGCAGTGACCTGATTTTC
>JAHWFP010114654.1:169565-187548 GCA_023313725.1 Lithobius niger | reverse complement strand
GCCCCCCCCCCCTGCCCCCCGTTAAATGCGCCCCTGGCCGGAACGCGCAGAAATTAATGCCAACAGATGTCACTTTTCGATTTCGACTCGCAGCCAATTGAGATAGCTCTGTTGGCTGTTAGAGCTCAAGCGTAAGCGTCCGACGGACTTAGCTGGCCACTACAACTGTCGGCCAGCTAATGCCATCAGACGCTCGAGCTCCCACAGCCAATAGAGCTATCTCAATCGGCTGCGAGTCGAAATCGAAGAGTGACATCAGTCGGCATTGATTTCTGCGCGTTCCAGCAAAACAATGACGGCCTCCATGTCGTGTTTTGGTGATGTAATAATTAAAATGTTGTATTGGACGTGTAACGTATTCTTACCATAATTCTTGTGTTTAGTTATTGTGTAAATGATCCAAAAGTAAAGCATGCATGTCAAAATGATTTAATTGCTCTTTAATTTACACGGCCTGCATATTAGAGATCGTTTACGCACGAGAATTTCAGAAAATTGGACAGGCGGCGGAGGGGCTAACAATGCTGCAATGTCGCACTCGAGCAACAATAGGCGAGGCGCACAATATCGGATTATAGCTCACTTTTTTTTTACTTTTAATTCACTACAGGAGCCTACAGACCATAAGTCATACGCTCGACGCTAAAACTTAATCTATAACTTAACCTATTCAGTTATACAGTTATGTACAGTTACAGACAGCTTGGTTGTATAACTCACTCGAACAAGATGCAACGATGCTCGGGCGCGAGAAAGTAACATTGTTTTGTATCTTCTACAGCCCCAGTAAATCAATTAAATCGTCTTTTAACTCGTTGTCGAGAACCAAAATGAAATGTTTTCAGTGTTTTTCACTCACGTCATCACTTTCCGTTTATTACCCTACGGATGACTCATATAACATCGTTCAAGTTTTCCATCACTTTTTCAGGCATAGAATTTCATTATTACTTTCAAGGACATTTCCAGGTTTTCAAGGAGTCGCATGAGCTCTGAATTACCTGTAGATCAGTGCTAAGCACACTAAGACAATTCGTTTTTAAACATTTTCCACCGATGTCGTTTAGCCAAGTAGAATACATCAATCATTAGCTGATCTGTCGTGTGCAAAAGTAAAAATGTTAAAAACATTTCACTACAGTAGTAAGGTTTCCCATGGACTAAACAGTACAGCAACACTGCAGTATGTGAAACCTTACAGGAAAGTTTATTTGTGTTCCTTTGATGTTTTGACTTCGGATCAATTAAACCTTACCTTAAGCATCAAAGGAATTCGTTTTTGTTTCCTAATATACTTATAGTCTCTCACTGAAAGTTTAACTGAAAGAATCAACATTTTAGTCACAAATTCCTGTTAGCTTGAAATAATTCTAAGGTATTTTCTGTATTGCAGGATGCTGAAGTTGTTTGGAATACGACGAATCCCGATTTGCCAGCATGTTTTCAGAAGACCGTTTTGATCTGGGTTCCATGTGGTTTCTTGTGGCTTACTGCTCCAATACTATTAGATAGTTTATATAATTCTTCCGTCCAACGAATACCATGGTCAGCACTGAACATTTCCAAATTGGTAAGTTTTTGCTACATCACTTCACTTTATTACATAAATAAGAAATCACAAGGTAAAGGGTAAACGAAGAAAGTAGCCTGCGTTAAAAACTGGCCATGTGAGCATACACAATTCTGAGAAAGAAAGAAAAGAAAACTGCCCCGACTAGGACTCCAACCCAAGACTTCCCGTTTACTAGCCGGGCGCTCTGACAGAGTGCCCAGATAGTAAACGGCAAATACTGGTTCGAGTCCCCTGTCTCCTATGACTTTCTAAAGTCTATCTGGCCCTCTGCCCCTTTGTCGCGCATTCTGGAGTACTTCCAGCATCTTAATGATGGTGTTACATGTCCCCGTCAAAGTTGTTTACCGTTCTGACCCCAGTTTGCAAATGTGGAAAGAGTCGCTTCTCTTTGTCCAGCTACCGTCTGATAGCTCTGTTGTCGTAAGCCCGCAAACTCATGAGCGGGTACTTGTTTGTCAGTTAGTTAGGGACCTCACTCACTCCTAGTGTCTATCTAATAGGCAGTTTGGTTAATGAAATAATCGGGGAGCCCAAGATGCTGTCTTGCTTTTGGAGTGTGGTGTCCGTGAAGGCTGGCTTCAGGAAGTGTTGTGCTTGCTGTCCTTCTAGACATCAAGGCAGCTTATGATACAGTTATGACTGAATGGGTCCGTCATTTGCTTTGTTCCCTCGGCATTAGCAAGAAGCTTTCCAGTGCCATTTTAGGCCTTCTTGGAAACCGTCCATTTGTCTCTGCAGAGTTGGTGTCTTTTGGTCGGACTTTCTCACAACTGAGCGAAGCCTCCCTCAGGGACGCTGCCTCAGACCTGTACTGTTTGCTGTCGTCACTAATGCTATCCTTGTTGATCTTGAACAACATGTGAACGTTGTGGGGTATGCTGATAGACCTAGCTGTCTGGCTTGCAGGCCCTGATGCCGTCACTCTCACCTCGGTGATGCAGTTGGTTGTTGCTAGGATTGATGCACTATTGCAGGAGCATGGTCTGTCACTGTCCCGAGAACAAAATAGAGGCAATCGTTTTCTCACGTGGGTCTCCTGGCTCTGTTTCCTTCAAGGCTGGCACGCAAGTGATAACTACATCCACTGATGTTCGGTGTCTGGATGTCCTGCTTGACAATCAGTAGTCTTGGATGAAGGCGGATGCTATTGTAAAGTAGTGTGTTTCAGAGAAGCTAAGGACTCTTAAGGCTCTCTCCTACAATCGTTTAACAGCTAACCAGTCAATTGTCTCTTCCTTCTATCGGGTCTACATTAGAGCAGGCATGGATTTTCACCTCTCTTTTTGGCTGGGACATGATGAGCGACTGATGCTCTGCAAGTCTCAGTTAATGAATGTCTGCGAGTTTTCATTGGGTCTCTCCCGTCGACCCCTGTTGCAGAACTTTTTTTTGAAGCTTCTGAAATTCCTGTTCGGCTTCGTGCTAATGAGCGGACAGTGAGGCTTTGTCTGCGTGGTTTGGGTCCTGGATTGGATCTTGTGCTGCCCTGCTACTTGATCCGCTCTGGGGCGATTTCCTGTTTCTCATGTAGTGTCTCTGCCGTACCCTTGGGCGTGGTGTGGGGGGGGGGGGGCCGCTTCAGCAGGTCTTCTGCTCCCAGTTACGGCCCATCTTGTCTGTGTTTGAAGTTTATTGTGATGCCTCCTTTCATCGCAAGATCTGAGATGGAGGAATTGGTGTTTTTGTTCCGAGTATGAAAATGCGTTTGTGTCGCTTCATACAGCATGCAGCCTCTGTCTTGTTGGTGAGCTTGTTGCTATCTCTGTAGCTATTGACATATGCTTTGACCTTTGTGTACGTAGCAGTGTTATCTTCTTCGACTCTGCTTCAAGCATTTTGCTCATTAAACGCTCTTTTGAGCAGCTCTCGGTTCCACTGATCCTGGAGATTGGGTTGAAACTGTTTCAGCTGCAGCGTGGCTGTGATGTCTGCTTGTCTTGGGTTCTTAGTCACAGTGGTGTACATGGGAATGAGACTGCAGATGATTTGGTGGCAGATGGGTTCTCCGCTCGGCTTCTCCTCTCCAGAGAGACCTATGTCCTGAGGTCTCGTGTTGGACACTTTTGTGCTGGGCGTCTCAGAGAACCAGTGGTGCCAATGGGCGATTTTTGCATGTGTTACATTCATTGGTTACATCTCCCAGGTCCCTTTAGTGCATGTCATGGAGAAGTGCAGGTGTCGTTCCATGTTTGTTTCTTCGTGCTCATACTTTTCGTCTCTGCATTGTGACTGTGGTGCTAATGAGTCGGTCCATTACTTTCTGTTTGAGTGTCCGTTGCTTTCTGTGCTGAGGCGAACCCTTTTGTTGAAATTTGGCTTTGGTGGCGATCTGCAGGCCTAGGCCTGCTTCTCCACTCTACTACCCCTCCCCTGCCTCGTTTGCGTGCAATAGTGGAATAATTATGAGCTTCAGGTCGGTAGGCTTATCATGGTCTGGTCTAACTGAGTGTGCAGAGTGTGTTGAATTGTGGTTGGTTTGTTATTTTGTGATGGGGTCGTGGGTACCATGATTGATGTCTTCTGGTGTTATTTGGACTTTCTGGTTTGTGGTTGTTGTTTATCATATGTTAGTTATTAGTAGAGCGCTTGGTTTTGGACCGTTTAAGCTCTAAATAAACTCGTTAAACCTGTTTGGAACTTTGTTGTAAGAAAGCGTTTTTATTTCGAGATGTACATCTGTAGCCGAACTCACCGTTGTTGCGTGGTTATCGATTGGCAACCACTGTTACCTCGGTAAGTGAACAATTACCTGGTGGTTAACTTACTGAATGCTGGCTTTCCTTTTTCTCTGTGACAGGGTTGCGTCAGGTAAACTACATTTACGAAGGGGGGGGGGGGTGGCAGATAGGAGGGAGGAGGGAGGAGGGGGAAGGAGAAGCTCCGTTAACAGTTACATCCGACGAAATATTCATATGTTAGTCAGCGGAGTCCGGGCCTTGTTCAGCCAGCAGGCAATGCCTAAGCACGACCTAGCATTAGCCATGTTTAGGCATTGCCCACTGGCTAAAGGGTCTGTCGTTGTGGAATAGTAAAATTAAAGGACAGTTAAATACTGAAATCACGATGGGAGATTCAATTCACCATGCAGCATGCTCAGGTCCAGGGTAGTAAATAATATAAGGGTAAGAAGTAATAAGCCATCAGCATAAATAAAAAAAAAAATGATTTCCTCTAAACTGATTTGGTTGTTGGTCTTAAACATAACTAGGATCACCTGTATTTTTGCAGTAGACTGAAAGGTCCTTGAGAAGTGAAGGACATTCAAGTCATTCTTAGTGGCTAATGAGAGTACCATACATTTTCAGAAGAATGTTTTTATTTTTTGCTGAACTGTAACGATTAGCATGTTTTTTTTATTTTTTTTAGGTGATTGGTGTGTTGACATCTCTGTTAATTATCATGGATGCTATTAGAAAAGTCAATTTATACTTAAACAATCATGACATCCCATCTGTGGATTTTATATCACCTTTGATCCATTATTCTACACTAGTAAGTATGAGCATAGTAATTGATTAATGGAACGTTATCCTTGTGAAACTTACAGCTGTGTAGCCACACAAGTTAAAAACGGATTAGAGCTCACTCGAACGAAACGAACTATAATTTGAACTCCAATTCCAGGGAACAAGAATTGATTTTATTCCTTGGTAATTTCAGAAAGTGAACGCAATTTATATTTAAATTGGGTTATATCTCGGAGAGTGTGTGTAGCATGGTGCATAATTTTTATTTTTATTTTTTTGGCTTATCTTTACAATACTATGCTACAGCAGGGCTATACAGGGTGAGTCAAAAGTATCGACCCAGTAGAGTTCAGCCTCATGATTTGGTTTAGCCACCAAACAAACATCGATCATTGGTCACCACGAAGGGGACCACATATTAGGATCAATAAGGGGTTTCCCCCGACCCTACCCCCTAAATAAATTTTCTACTTCCGGTTCCTTTAGGAATAGGACTTTTTAGTCCCAATTTGAGATATGTGCGGGCAGTTAATTCATAATGAATGCAGAAAACAGCATGTAAATCGGTCAACAATAGCATGAGCTATGTCCAAAACACGTTACGGTAGTGCAAATGTTGGCTTCAGGGCATAAAATAATACCCTGAGCCGTTGTGTGAATTGGTTGATTGTGTGTAATAATTTCAGTAAGGAATCGCAAACGTAACGATGTTGATGAAGTGTGTGGCTAGTACATGTTTGTGCACATGTTTGTTACACATGTAGCCGCTGGCATTCGACCTAAAGGAACCGGAAGTGGAATATTTATTTAAGGAAGGAGGGGGGAGACAGGGTCGGGAGCAACCACGCTAGATCTCAATACCTATATCCCTGAGTGTCCAAGAATGGACTTGTTTCTGGCTCACTGATTTCGGGAAGGGAGGTACCAGTCACTAGTTGACGTAGGCAGTACGTTTCTATGGTAGACAGCACATTTGTTGACATATTTGTTCGAATCTCGACAGGCGCTTCAAAGTCGAACACCAGTTTGTTACATGTGCTACAAACACCTGAACAAACATGTCCTAGCCGAACCCTATCAATTTCGTTACCTTTGCTATTCCCTACTGCACTTTATTGCATGCAATCAACCATTTCACAAAACTACTCAAGGTATTATTTTATGCACTGAAGACAACATTTATACATACGTGTTTTGGTCATAGCTCCTCCTATTGTCGACCGATTTACCTGCTGTTTTTTTGCATTCACCATGAATTAACTGCCCACACATATCTCAAATTGGGACTAATGGCCTATTCCTAAAGGAACCGGAAGTAGAAAATTTGTTTAGGGGGGTAGGATTGGGGGCACCCCTTAATGATCTTAATATGTGGCCCCCTCCGTGGTGACCAACGATCGATGGTTGTTTAGCGGTTAAACCAAATTATGCAGCTGTAAACTCTACTGGGTCAATACTTTTGACTCACCCTGTATAACTACAAAGGTAGGTAGTCAAATGACATGGTGATGTGGTCTGCTGAGTGTTATGCTTCCTTAAAAGAAGCAAGAACTATACCCGTTGTTTCTATCCATCGTCACTAAAATGCTGAATCTGTCTTAATCTTTACACTTGTTTTTCAGATTTTAGCATCAGGATTGATGTTCTTTGAAAAAAGGCGTGGGACGCCGCCATCAGGAATCATATTTTTCTTCTGGTTTTTGATGGCTTTAGCTGGAATTGTTACTTACAGGACCCATATCACCAACGTACTTGATCAGGTGAGCTATTGTATTTGATGTATTTTTTCTTGTGCCTCGCCTTTCAACGTTGTAGATCAAAAGGGAACAATCAAGCCACGTTCACACTATGTGACCCGATATCCCTTTCCTATCTTGTGAAATGCGAACATACATTGGAAACAAGTAATGGCTGACATTAAAATTTTCATTAAAATATATTTCAATAATATATCAAATATTATTAACATACAATGACGACAGCACTTGGTGTTGGTGTCACTGGCCCTGGGCTCTGATTTAACACCGACAGAACTGGGTGGTGTCAAGCACAGGTGGGCGCGTTAAGCCCCAAAGGCAAATAAATTGCAGTGCGAATGCTGCTTCATCGTCTCTTTCTCTCCCTACTTCTCCTAAAATACTGTAGACTGCAGTGCTGCTAAAATAGTCTAGTTGGAAAAAAAAAAGTGTATACTATAGAGAGGGAACTGGTAAAAATGGAGAACGTCATTCTTGAATGTGAACAGATCATTCTGATTGCAAAAACTCAGGGTGCTTCCATGTCTCGATCTTTAGAGGGTGTTGTTTGGATACAGATTTTGCCCTTGATCCTTGGTTTGGGCTGAGAAAAAATAATACACTGAACTTCCATAGCATCATGGACTTTCTCCATAGCATGGGGTATATATGATTTAATTTCTAATTAAGGTAGTTTAAAATCTTAACCTTCAGACCGCGTGGAACGGTGATGCAACCCGCAAGGGTGCAGTGCACCTTCGTGTCACCATTGTTCTTCAGGGAGGAAAACAGTACTGTGGCTAAATATGCTCTAAGGGTAGGTGGGCGAAACTGAGTAGATAGGTACCTTCCGCGATAATAGAATGTAGATTCTCCTTCAAGGAGAAACTAGACTGCAGAAACCAGATGTCTGCTGTTGTAGGGATATCTTCATCCTGTGTTGCTGTTCAGGAGTAACATAGGCATTTAATAAAATCGGTTGATGTTCTTTAGCAAATGGAACACTGGTTTTCAGTGAATAAAGATTGGCCTGGACTACTGACTTGACTCGGTATTTTCTGACAAATGGTTCTTCTTAAGAATGTGTAGACCAACATGCAGACAACATAAGTTTAGAACGCAAGTACTTTGTAGTTCCCTAGAGACTAAACTTATGCCTTTTTTGGGCAGTTCATTCAGTTAAACGAAGGAAAAATGAAAAGTGCTCGGATCACGGCCAAAATGGGCATGCGATACACTGTTGTCAGCATGCACACTGTAGTGAAGAGAACATCACTGTTGTTGTGCAAGGTGATTGGTTCCCTGCACCAGTAGACTCATATCCGATACTGTCATTGTTTACTTCGACTACGAGGACAATGAAGAACTGGCACACTCCAGATAAAAAAGGGTCTAGCTTCTGAACTTGTCTGTATTGACTGTATTCACAGCCTTTCTGCTCACATTACGTTTTGTATCATAAAGAACAAGACTTCTTGTTGACAGTTTCCAATAACAGAATACTGTGCTTGGGTTCAACAACAAATAAATTGGTTGTTAATATTGTTGCTAGATTATTGGACTTGAGCTATCATTAAGCGCAAGGTGTGTCATGTACTAAGATCATGCACTTGTTTATTAGGTATCTATTCATCGAAAGGCATAGGTTAGGTTTTAGATTTGAAATGGAGTATGAGCTCAAATACTGCTCAACAATTGCCGGTAGAATGCAAGCTGACATTAGGAGGCACAAAGTGATGTACCCTGAAATGTGGACTACTACAATCACACATTGATGCAAATGCATAGGCTTACATGATCTCCTCAACAGCCTGATTGTCCTGTCCACTTATGAAACCACAGATATTAGTTGGACCTGAGGTGATGCTCATGTTGATTGTGTCGTGAATAAAATACTGGATATTACCGATTATAATTACCTAGCAAAATTATTCCTATCACCATCTGACGCTACAGCTTTGGCTGGGAGCTTGTTAAACCTTGGACTAACAACTCTCTTGAGATGGACAAGTCACCTACCTTCACCACCATACACAGCCCGTGTACCCGACACTGTTAGGAGACTGGCAGCGCGACCTTGCGTCAAAGAGAGATCGAAACTATTTCCAAAGATTTTCCCCGGTTTTCCCGTTTAACTCACGTGACAAGAGTGAGGTGGTGTAAGGTGACACGCCACTGACGGATTTTGCGGTGGCGCTTCAATCGCAGCTGCAGAAAGTCGGAACACACTCGAGCTTACAGGTAACCGTACGTGAATCGTCTATCTCTAAGAGAGTTGTTAGTCCAAGGTTAAACCTCCATGACCTAAAGCCTGTAGTCAAATGTGTCCCTCCCCCGTTCAGCCTGGAAGGATTGAGGTGATAAAACCTGTGACAATGCTAATTGCCCCTATTAAGACATATTCCAGAGAAAATTACTGTCCTGTTGCAGTTGGCTTGATCTGTACAGTGCAAAAAAACCCAGTGCAACCACAGCCAGGGTAAAACCTAGGAGAGCTGACATTGTAGGGGGTCCCGAGCTGAGAATTTCCCCCGTTGGTTTGCTCTTGTCATATATACCACATGCTATGGAAAAATTCTTTCCAGTTTGGTGGTAAAGGTTCATGTGGCAATAAGGATGTCTAGCACCGATTAACTGCAAAAGATGTGTTGTACATCAATGATATTTATAATGTGAACCTACAGCACCAGAACTCCCTACAGTTCAAAACAGCCCTGTTCGCCTGATTCATCCTCGATTGAGGAATGGTAGAGGCACAAACTTGACGTTTGCCCAAACTAGGCCATGAAGCCAGTAGATTAGGACTAGTACAGCAGCATTTCATTCCTGAAACATCAACATGACATAATGCTTGATAAATACTCGACAATCCATCTAAGTATACTATACGCAGAAATGCAGTCTTGAACAGAAAACGAAATGCATACACTTTCACAAAAAGGGCATTCGCATTTTTTTTATATATATTTTGTGCGTATTTTATATAATCCTATTAACAGTATCTACTCCAACTTATGGGATGACCCTGACTGCCATTCCAACATTTTTTGTTTGTGGTAGTGATTGCTGCATTGTGTTTGTCCCAGTGTCCATAATATCCATCCAAGGGATGATCACAAATCTAATCCCGACAATCTTGCTTCTGTGCAAGCAATTGCTGCACTTTGTTGGTTTCTTATGTCAACGACATCATTATGCATCGAAAATCCGTGATTCTTGGTGGACACCCTCGTTAGCATCGTTATGAATTTAGTTCTTTACATAACTCGGGCCAGGCCGATTCGACCCAACCCTGCCTGTAAGCGTCCCCAGCTAAAGACTTGGGCATCGAGTTGCAATTCTTTGGTGATTTTTTTCCAACTATTCTTTATGTCATTTTGTATGTAGATCTTTAACTTCATCCTTAGTAAACAGCTTCTTATGGTGACTTGTCTGATTCTAGATGAAATGTCGCGCAAGGGCACACTCCACCTTCGCGGACTGCATAAACATTCCAAGCCAATTCTATTAGTGAACAAGTGTCGCAAGCCAGAAATACAATTGTAGGTATTTCTAGTGTTTTGTGACTTCTGAATGGTGCATAACAATTATTCCCTGTGAATCTTAGTATTGGGTTGGAATCCCATTCTTGGATCACAGTTTACATCTGACATAGTTCCAAGAACGTTGGTCTGATTTCCGTACTAGCATTTGCGTTGTCATGAATATTTGTTCCCTACAAATCTGTAGTGTATTATCACGGTGCTTGATACATGTTTAAGAAGTTAGAAATAGAGTGACCTTGATAGCATTTGAAAAGATCAACCATTCTTGTCCAGTCAATGACTCTCCTCTCCTCATTACATCAGTCAAGTTTCATGACTCTTGCTCAACAATTCTTGAACCATCAAGTTGAATCACAACTGAACTGCTCAACCTGTATAAGAAATTTTCACGGAACTGAGAGAGAAGTCATGGAAAAAAACACCATTATGAAATTGGTGTTATGGCCAATGGTTGATATTCTTTTAATGTTTATTTCAGACATTGGCAGATAACCACGACTCTGTATCATTTGTGATATACATGATATATTACCCATTAATTGTCGCCGAGCTGGTACTTTGCTGTTTTTCGAATGTTCCTCATGATGCAAAAGTCATCAGCAAACACAAAAAGGTAAATAGAAGCTTATACTTAAAAAAAGGATCTTGTTGTTTAATGATAGTTTTGCATTATTTCAACGTCGTTTTGCAAGCTGACTGCACAGACCTCACAGGAAGAAATACCTTGAAGTACCTTAACATCTACAGTGTATAATGTGTGTTGTTTGAACTGATGCTATATTTTCGAAATTTTCGTTTTCATTCAAGCCCTAGTTTTTATGCCTCACATGGGAAACAAGCTGTCAGTTTTTTCAGCCTTTATTTTTAAACAGTAGTGTCACGAGTATAAATGTTCTAGACATCCTACACAGACCAAGACTTTCGTACTTGATTCACTGTTTGAAGGAATGGATTTAGGCTGGTATTGCAGTACATAATCAATAAGATTTAGTGCTATTGTTGATTGCTTGCTTGAAAAAATCGTTCAAAGGAAACAAAAGATTGACAAATTGCCAGGGAAAGCAAAAATAAATCAGATCGTTTTTACAGAAAGCTCACTTGTCTAAAATTCCAGCGCGCCATATTTTGTTTGTCTATATTACTGACTTCACAAGGTAAACATTGCTATCAGGCTGATGAACATAAAGGTTAGTGATAAATTATATAATTCATTATTTGCATTTATGCGCCTGGAGCCTGATTTATGCTTCAAAAGGGAATAAATTTATACATAAATAATTTGTGCCTTGACTTGCAGACCAATTATTGTTTTTACGAGTTATAAGTTTTGACATGTCTTCGTACAAATTGCGATGAAAATGGTAAAAACGAAAAATCGCTCGCTCACGTAATACATTTTGCTGATAAAATCCGGGAAAAAAATATACTTTTTTTCCTTAAATAACGCGCTGTAAACAAAAGTTTCATGAGAGCAAGAAAGGTTTATTTTTTAAATTTACATGTGCTTATGACAGCAAAACTTCTTTTTCAGAAATTGTCACCTGAAACATATGCTTCTTACATTTCGAGGCTTCTATTTTCTTGGTTTGACAGGTACGAAACAGAAAGCAACGTCGTTTTGATAACTGTGGTTTTACTTGTATACCCAAGTTTTATTCTGTCCTACCCCACATTACTGTTTAGGCTATCCCACATGACTGTTTGAGCTAAGATTTTCTATTTTCTACATTCTCTATTTTATTCTGCTGGTTTTTTTTTTAATGTAACGTTTACTATTTTAGCATTAGGTCCATGTCTGGTTTGCATGGTTTGTTCCTTTCTTTGCACTAATAAAGATTTTTCTCATACCAATACTGCTCAATTTAGATTGATAATCACTGGGTATCGCCGGCCACTTACATACAACGATGTCTGGCAGCTAAGGAATGACTTAAAGACAGAGAATATTGCCATTCAATCCCAACGACACTGGAAAGCACAGTTAGCCAAACAAGCAAGGTATGTTTATTTGGCTAGGGCCAGGCACTCAACGGCTCTTTGAATGAATTTTTATGGGATCGTTCATAATTGGTAAGGTAGTCCCTGCCAGTTTCTGCCAGCCAGGGAGGCTACCGTGCTTCTTCAGCGGCTGGGATCAAACCTGGCCTATTGTCGACTTCGAAATTACGAAACACTTGGTTTTAACGTCAAGATAACTGAGTTGGAAAGTCGGTTGGTGTGTACACATCTAGATGCTGGTTCAAATCTAGTTAACTGATCGAATTTTTTTTCAGACTGCTGGCTAAGATTGTTACTTTTCATTCGTAGAGAACTTAATACACCGTACTCCTGGTAATACTTCCAATTTCAGTTACAAACCTTATTTTTTTTCTTTTTCCTAGTTATCTTCATGGATGTCATTATAAAGTGGATGAATCAGTAGACATAAATATGCCACAACTGCAATCTGGAAATATGAAACAACCATCACTCGTAATAGCATTGTGCAAAACATTTGGAAAGGAATTTTTGTTTGTCTCTTTAATGGAAGTCCTTTTTACGACATTCACATTCATCAGTCCAATTTTCTTGGAGTAAGTATGAGTCTCTAGGGTAGAATTAATTATGGTGGATCATCGTGTGTTTATTTATCTATATCTTCCCGGACTACACCATGCAATTCAATGAATTCTGAACCATGGAAAGATGCCTTTATCATAATCTGTAAATGATAAAGGTGTTCTTTCCGTGGTTCAGAATTCATTGTGTGGTGTGGTCTACACAGTTTTGGATAAATTCAATTTCGTTTGCATGTTCACTACAGCATTATTTTGCTATTTTCTTTCCTTTGCAGATTATTGATAAACTTCGTACAAAGTGATGAGCCGATGTGGCGAGGATATCTGTATGGCTTCATTATTTTTGTTGCTGCTTCAATGCAGTCGCTTGTGTATACCCACCAGCTTCATGCTGCTTTCAGTATATCAGCTAAAATTAGTTCTTCTTTGATATACGCAATCTACACAAAAGTAAGAAATATTTAAAATTATACGCCTCAAACTTATAGTGTCTGCGGCCTATCTTGAGTTCGCATTAGAACGGACGGGACGGGACGGAAGGGACGGCTTTAATCGACTGCTGCCATTGTTTTTGTAACCATCTTGGATATCAACAAGGCACTCTGATACCAAAAACATACAATTATCAATTGTATGTTTTTGGTATCAGAGTGCCTTGTTGATATCCAAGATGGTTACAAAAACAATGGCAGCAGTCGATTAAAGCCGTCCCTTCCAGGAAGACGTAGCCGCTCATAAAACACCTGCAGGACTCAAGATAGGCCGCAGACACAATAGTGAAAGATTTTACAACTTTTATTGCCGAATCCTGACGAACCACTTCACGCCATTTTTTAGCCAAACAGATACCAGTGTGAGGACAAACGATTGCCTGCTGTGTCATGTCTAACAAAAAAAAAAGAAAAAATACCAGTGAGAAGCCCTCAAACATTACATGAATAGCAGGCATTTTTCTAACCACATCGTTCCAAATCTGATATCCCCCACAATTTCCCTTTTCTTTAAAAACAATACAGTCCACCTCGTAAAGTTCTACCTTACAATCCCCAGTCATATTGCCCCTATATACTGATAAGTCACCACAAGAGGAGTCTTGAGCCCCAAAATCGGAGAACAGTGTGAAAACACATCGTGAAGCTCGTAGGCCAAGTGTCGACCCGAAAATAAATTTGGCCTCCATACAATCCTCAAAAGAGTGCCCTCAGTACGAAAAGTGTTCAGCCACCTTCTTATCCAAATCCTATAAAAGTCGGGTTATGGAAAGATGCCGGCAGACAGATTCGTGGTGGACGTCAATCACCAACTTGGTTTCGGTAAGTATGAGCTTGTAAATACGTTTGGCCTCCTGTTGTAAACACTTTACAACGTTTATTGCAGGGTTTTCGTGTACTGGGCAGAACTAGTTGGCCTCGGAAACAAGATCGGATCATCAGCACAATCTTGCAAGTGACACCAAACCTATCAAAATAAAATCTAGTGAAGGTTAAAAAAGTAAATACAGAAAAAAAATATTTTGTTCAGTAACGCCAAGGATAGGGAATAAACGTATTCTTATCCATATATCTCTTCGTGGCTACAGTTCTATATATTTTATTTTGGATAACAGTCAGCAAGCAATTATCCCGCTGTACAATCTTAGGGGGCTCTGTAATCGTGACCCTCTTGTTCTCGTCAACATTTTGCACCATTTTCGCAATCAGATCAATATCCAAAACCCGACTATTTCGAAAGTTTAAAGTGATACCATGTAAAGTGATAACATTTTCCGTTTCCTGATCATCACTGCGAACTATATAAGCATATGTTTGGCCCTTTACTGCAAAAAAAGTACAACGTGAGTATTCTTGCCATAGGCTGCTAGATCGTTCATAAAACCTACCAAGCACAAGTCGTCATTTTCTGAGGCAGTTTGATGAATCGTTCCTTCCTGCGTGTAGAAAATACTGTAGTGTCACTATAAATTAAGCAGCGCGGTTTGCGCCATTGTAGAAGTCATAACAGTCTCGGATTACCGTAACTAGTTATAAAACTCGAAATCACGACAGACACATTCTGTTAAATCAAAAAAATGGAACCTGCCTTAGTCACATCTTGTGATTAATAGCCCTATTCATTATCCTCGAAACCAGTAGTAAAAATGTCTCTCTTCTTTTCTGCTCTGGTGAGTCCTAAGCCCCTGCTCCCCTTCCCAAGTGTGCCTGATACACACCCACTCACTCGACTCCTTTACAGGTACAGAACTGAAAAAGGTAACTTGAACACATAGAAAACGTCGAAAAAAGTTAAAAACATACAACCTAATTAGCCCTCCTTTATGAGTATTAAAAAGGAACAGTGTAAGTGGTATGTATAAGAGTAGCAGCATCGTCGTCATCGTCGTCGTCTTGTTGTTGGTGTTGGTGGTGGCAGTGACGGCGGTAGGCTGTGGTGATAGTGTTGGCGCTTTGAGGGGCATGCCAGTTACATATCTGTCAATGCACAAAATATAACGTGAATGGCCGGCCATTCCCTCTTCACAATATTGCCAAATCCAAACTGGTAAGTGGGGCGTATGTACGACTGCTTATACTGCTCAAAGGTACTAAGTAGGGGCTAGACGAGGTTAAAAAAGGCACGGTAAGTGTCACTGAACAGCCCACTGTTACAATACAAATTCTGCTTACAGTGCAATATTTTAGTCTGCTATAACTACTATTGTGATGTCAACTTTCTGAACTATTATGACTATTATGAAATATTGACCCACCATGATAAAAGGGAGTAAGAACAGAGCTAAGAACAGGGGGAAGGAGGCCTTTCCAACAAAAACACGAGTAGGAAAGCTGTGTCTTAGTCGAAAATAAGATTAAAAACTTAAACTCTCAACTTGCACTTACTTACTTTTGTCTTTGCTCCATAACACCTGTACGCAGAGTAACATGCAATATGTTGAAGCTCAACACAGTAGGCTGTAGTTTTGGAGGAATCTTTTCTATGAACATATTTTGGTTGATTTTTTTAATCTTGATCTTTTCAGTTTGAAACCTGGGAGAAAACTTGTTATTACTTAGAAATCATTGATTTTTTTCTTCTTTTAATTACAGGCTCTACGTTTGTCAAATTCTGCGAGGCGATCTTCAACCGTTGGTGAAATTGTGAACCTAATGGCTGTTGACAGCCAGACTTTTAATGATTGGCTTGTTGAGTTGAATATGATTTGGTCAGCACCTTTACAAATCGGCATTGCTCTTTATATGCTGTGGGGTCAGTTAGGTCCTTCCGTGCTAACTGGCCTGGCTGTCATCATTTTAGTGTTACCTATCAACAGTTTCTTAATGAATAAGTTGGAAAGGCTTCAGGTAAGAAGTGATTGCCATGATCTCATTTTAAAACGGATGTCACTGTTAAGTGCAAAAGTGAATACAGTGAAATGGTGCCATCCAAGAATAATGGCACTGCCTTACTAATTCTAAACATAAAGTGGCACGTACTTAACTGAAACAATACAAAAATGAAGGTTCTAAATGTATGGTGTGTGACTGTTTGTTACACCAACTGACTGCTACTTGCAAAATAATTATTATTTGAAGAACGATATTTTACAAAACAGAAATAATTTATCGTAAATTCATTTTTTAAGTCAGCCAAGTTGGCTCTCTTTTGCATGCCAAATCGAAAGACCAAATGCTCACTTTCTAAACATTTCAGACGAACCTTTCATCCCCTTGCATTTCCAGTTAATGACTCCAGGGTCTGACACACTAGCTGGTACTCTTCTAGCAGTATTATCGCTTACTCTTTTCAAGGAAGTGCACCTTGATACTGAAAACTGGTAATCATTCCTCTGACCTATGGCCATTGACCTAGCCCTGACATGTCATCTATGTTTAGTAGGGCTACAGAACCAGAAAAAATAGGTCGGTTCTTTGACAATAGGAACCTCCTCTTCACAAAGCCGGATTTACAACGAAGTCCATGAGGCCACGACGGTCCACAGCCCTTGACTTGTGGTAGCCTGGAGTTCAGTCGTACATGATGAACACCAGTTATCAAAACAAGAGAAAAAAGTATAATTTGAAAAAAACTTACATACATGCATACTGCCTGAGTAACCATATCAATTTTTCTATGCCAATCGTTAATTAACTTTAATAATTAGCTGCTCTTGTTTCGGAAAAAAATTCATGTTATGAAGTGTGCTTGAGTTTGTAAATATATATGGATGCAAATATATTTACGTTGCCTTTTGGACTTAAATGTCGAACTGCCTGAGCTGGAAATTGAACCTAAACCTTTGAACCAAAGGACCAAACTCTGACATTTAAGTCCAAAAGGCAACGTAAATAGGTTTCCTTCTGTATTTATTTAACACTTCTAGAGCCCATTTGTCTTTCCGTCCTATTTACATGTGAAAATAGTAGAAATCACTAAAAATCACAACCTGCTACTTCATCAAAACATTTTTTTGTTTGTGTTTTCTTAATAGTCGAGGTCTTATAGCACAAGTCCATGATATCAAGTTCTAAACTTGACACAACGTGTTGGGTGAAGAAATACACGAATGTATTTAACAGATAGAAGCTGTAGTTATACAGTGGGTTTAAACTTGTTAGCTATTTTGTAATCTGTTGGAATTTGCGTAGGTCTACAGAGTAGGAAATTTGAATATCATTCGTTTTTTGTTGTCCCTGGTATTAAATTTAACCTTTGATTTTAATATGTCATGTCTCGAATTATATTAATAAACTAAGTCCATCTATTCTTGGAAGTGGATTTCTGTCATCACGTAACCTAACTTCCTTTCAATTACCTAGGAAGTCATTGATAATTAAGGCATACACGCGAAAATAATTAATATAATATTAATAAAGCAATTTTAAGTTTCTGGGGAATATTTCAAGCAATACGCGTTTACTGTTTTATCTGACATTCGATTATTTCTGTTTTCACTGGCTTTTAGTAGAAGGTTTATTAATTAGCACCACTGCACCAGTAAATAAAGTGTGACTAAGGCAATTAATTACCACTACCTTATTCACGATTATTAGCTTACATCGCCTGTCACAGACAGTTTTAGACAACGAGGAAAGGATCGCAATTTGTGAAAGTGCATAATTTACGTTTT
>JAHWFP010114654.1:131717-162185 GCA_023313725.1 Lithobius niger | reverse complement strand
ATTAAGCATATTTTTCACAATGTCTTACAGATGTTGCTAGGATCTTTTGGCACATATGTTACAATTGACAGTAGCAACGTATTGGATGCAACCAAAGCTTTTGTGTCATTATCGCTATTCAACATTGTGCGCTTTCCAATGGTTCTCGTACCAAGTGTGCTTGTAGGAATAGCAAAGGTAAGGTCAACTAAAGATAAAGACGAGTGTTTGGTGTTTACAAGAAGAACATGTGACACTTCATGTGAAGCATTGTGTATGAAGCGGGGGATTAGGATTCTGTACGAGGGATGGGGGCTTGACACTCATGCACCGTTGAGAATGTGGAGGTTAGCCTAAAAATAAGCCTTCAGGATTGAGGAGAAGTGACTACTATTGTAAACGATAGAGGTAGAGCTAGCTACTACTGCTAATACCAATCCCCCTATCTACCCTTGCTATTACAAATCCTTCAGAGAAAGAAAAGGAAAACTTTGCCTGAATGGACAAATTTACAAGCTGTAATAATACGTCGTCGGCATTGCTATACCCATACTCTGGACTTAACAACACGGTCGGCCACCTCTGAGAAAAAAATATAACGTCAGTTTAAAAAAGTATGTAAAAAAAAAAGATAAAATCCTTTAAGAATGACAGGAAAAAGTGATGCTACAGATGCCTCCCCCCTCCCCCATGGCTGAATAGGACCCTATTTAATGGTTCATCTTACTTTGATTATAACATAACAAACAAAAAATGGATGAGGAGGGGGAAGGGAATTGAACCATAGCATTTTTTGTTGGGGGAGAAGGCGAAGTGAAGTGCAGAAGCCTTACGTATGAAGCAATGACCAAAATTAGTGCAACAGTAATTTGCAGCCAGTTGTCTTTTACAACTGGACTTTGGAAATTTGAGATCATGTTTACTTCTTGTGGGCTTAGATTTCAGAGGAAAAGATTTTTTCGTCCCCATATCCTTGCAAATTTTCGACAGTCTGGTTTTCCTGGAATTGGAGGGGCTCAGACCGACTGTCTTTGGCAGGCTACCATATCACCGCTCACTTCGTCGTGATCGTTTCTCTGCTATTTGATCAAAAGTGTAATCGAACGACTACGAAATGAGCAGTGATGTGGTAGCCTGATAAAGACAGTCGCTCTGAGTCCTTCCAACTTCAGGAAAACCAGACTGCTGAATGAACATGTGCAAGGATATTGGGACCACAAATATCTTTTTCTTTGAAATCTAAGCCTACAAGAAGTAAACATAAACTGGACTTCTATGGGAACAATGTACATTAAGAACAAAGTTATTCTCAACAATAATTTGCGCATCAATAAACACCCAGGACGATGGCGACTGGGGTCCAGAGACAATAATAATGCCATAACTTTAAAAAAAATGGTCACTACGAAGCTGAAACAAGGTGTGATGCCAGATGTGCGGTAAAAGAATTGTAGTCAAATCTATAATCAAAATAATTCCAGCGAATAGAATGTTGAGGGAAATGAATTAGACGATTAATACCCACGTGATGTCACGGTATATATTTTTACATTAGGAAATGTCGGTCTACAGCAGGTAAAGTGTACAAATTGACTTGATTTCATGTGTACAAATGGAATTGACTTGAAAGTACCAAATTCTCTTTTGCATTTCGCACAACATTTCTTCAGAGTCGAACTTCTGTCCTTATAAAAATGGGAGAAGTTCTAAAGCCTACTCAGCATTAAGTTACCTAACGAACACATATTGTCAACGTATGAAGCCTAAAACTCTCTTGTGTATTTAGCTTCATGTATTGACAACCCTGGTTCACTGAGTGCTTTCGTGCTTTATATATCTAAAGGTGGGTGGCTACCAAATTAACATCTGCAGTATCTAACCTTATTGAGTTTTCTCTACAAGCAAGCAAAGGAATGCACAAAGCAATACCTTTAAACACAACAAACAAGGCACGTGCCTCCCTAATTTTTGAGTAAAAATTTGGGATGTCGTCGTGCTCCTAAGAGCAAGCTGTAAAGATTAACGATATTACTGTCACTGGATGGCATCAGGGTATTTTCTTTGTATTCTACCGTGGCTTTCCATCTAGTGGCATTAATATCGTTAATATTTACAGCTTGCTTCCAGGTGCACGAGGACGTACCAAATTTTTACTCACTTATTCAGAAGGCTTGTGTCTTGTTTGTTGTGCTAAAAGATATTTCTTTGTGCACTCCTTTACTAGCTGTGAGCAAGCGCTAGAGAGAACTAGATAGCGCTCGATGCACTAGATGCGCCAAACTTTCGTTTGGTGGCAACCCACTTTTAAGGACATATCTCATTTTTACCAAGACAAAAATTGTTGTCGTGTGAAATATGAAGGAGATTCGGCTCCTTCCTCATTTCCTAAAAGTTATCAATCTACCATTTCTCAGTACACCTCCTTCCACAACTTCCAAGCTACCTACCCAGATAATGGCACATATATAACCGGGGGCTGTAATCAATTCTAGCCATTCTATGAAATGTGCAGCAGACTCAATTAGTTGATCCAATAAACTATTCAAGTATGTAAACTGACTGTTGAGCGTTTTCAGCTCGACCTCGCGCTCCGTCAAGTTGAGTTCCATATCAAACAAGTTTATTAACTGGTAACTGTTTACTCTCGCTTCGTGGTAGACAGAGCATCGGTGTTACGATTCCCACAGGCCATAACATTAAACAAATTATCTAACTCCTATCACCAGATATAGCTTTAGAGGGCAGAGGATCGGCATTCTGTAGAACGATTGGTATAGATCCATTGGTATTAGCCTAGTACAAGACAAACGCATACACCGTATCTCGGGTCTTAATTGCTTTAAATCTTCCTTCATTTTTGTTTGTTAGTCAAGGTTACAAGTTTGTCATCGTTGCACATTATACTGGAGACTGCTCCTAAACTTGTTAAAGTTCATGATTTCACTCAACTCTTTATCTAGCTAAGTCTTCCTGTCAATTCCAAATTTTAAATTCGCCATAGACCCCATCAGCTCATTATTTACTGTATTCAATGTTCAATTCGGTAAATCATTACCAATTTTACGTACATATCTGGCCAACTTCCTTGAGTATAGCACTATAGCAGTCATTTGTGTGGAATTATGTCCAGCCTTAGGCTTTCAAAAAATGGCGGATAGGCCTATTATGCCTTCATTCTCAAACACGTACTCACCACAGAAAAAAAAAACTAAGGTTTGGAGCGATTATTGGCTTTGATATAAAAAGAATAAGAATAAACAATGAAGAGAAGTATACAACAATAATTGTTACACCAATGTATGAACAATCATCCAGCCAGCTGGCACAAGGCAAAGAATCAGTGGCCCCCTGTACTATAACTACCAGCTAAATCAGGCTACAAAGACAAAGCTAATAACAGGAATTTTACTGCTATGAACCACTCCTGAGGGAGTGAGTGAAAACGTTACTTAGCTGCCTGTAACGTACCACACTGACTAAATAAATTTTAGGAAAATAACTCCACTACCAGATGTTAAAAAAAAAGATGTTATGCATAGTCTGAGTAGCTTTTGCATATTTCTAATAGATTGTAAAGAAAAGTTCAAACTATTTTTGGTAAGTCAGTGTCATGCTGACTAATAATTTTTTTTTCTTTAGGCTCGAGTGTCACTGAATCGTATAAGCAAGTTTTTGTTAAATTCAGAACTGGATCCAAGCAATGTGATAGAAGATTGTTCAAAAGGTATGTTAGAATGGTTATAGCGTAAAATTCTAATACATGACTAGCGAAGTCGCTCGCTCATTCCACGGCGTCTCGCTACGCTCGATGAGATTTAACAGTCGACATTACACTAGCTTGTGGAGGTATAATGTATTCACGAGAAAGTAAATAACAGGCTTCTGCCCCAGGAAATAAAAGGCCTCTGTCCCCACTTGAACTCAAATTCAGAACCTGCATGCCAAACACAATAACCATTCTTACATAAAAAGCGCTACCTGTCACGCTCCAGGCAGACTTCGACACTGATTCCTGAAAAGGATTCATGATCTAGGAATTTGAAGTGGGAAGGGCAGTGAATAGCCAAAAGTTCCATAATTCCTGTAATATGTGCTAATAGGTAGGGATATTTTTTGGTGGGGGGTGGTTGTGGTGAGAGGCATACACACGCATGTACACACTGACACTTAGCCCGTGGCGTCTTAATTTGTGTGGGATGCAAAGCCATTTTAAAGCTTTCAAAAGGAAATTTCCCATTTAAACTTGCAGGTTGTAGCAAGAGGATGGAGAAATTAATAACTGTGAACCACTTAAGTCATTCACACCTCGAAGTAAGGGAGGGGGGTTTGAAGTTTAATGGTGTGCTGACAGCTAGGTCATTAGTGCCAACTTCAGTCACAGTGCAGTTGTCCGGGTTGCCACTGCGCCAAACACGACACGATGTAAGGCAACCAATACTGATGGGTGCTATCACCATCACATCAATAAGATCCTTAATACGTACATCAAGTAATGACTAACAAAATCACCAGTATTTTTTGCAGAACAGACTATAGGCAAACTAGAAACATGTAACCTTGCATTGTCAATAATTTCAGCGCATGACCTCTTTCTCTTTGCTGGAGCGCAATGATGATTGAGTGCGTGGGAAGTAATATTATTAGGTGGAGAAAAATTGTTTCGTAGTCGAGAGCAAAAATGAAACGATCCGGCTTTCAGCTTAAATCTTACAGTTTAAAACAAAATCACGCAACGTCTCTTAATTTTTGGGCATCAAGGCTTCAACATTGTGCAGCCGGCATGATTAAATTATTTATTTATTTATGAACTGCTGTACAAATAAATTCAGATGCAAATTTCCTACGGGACTTTAAAAAACACCAAAAAATGTGCAGGGATTCAATACATAAACGAAAAAAGTAAGGAAAATTAATTGGGGAGGGGAGGATATAGGGACAGGGGCAGGCAACGTAAATATGGCTTGTACGAATAGGTAATCGTGCCATGAGTCAGAGGATGCGTTGTTTGAGTGAGCAAAGCGAACGAAAATCACCATTTGTTAGCCACCTCGGAGCAATTACCCTTACCCTTCCCTGATGTAATTGAGCCCCCTCTCCCCCAACATTCTCCATATGTGCTCCCTCCGTACCACCAGCAGCTCCGCTCTATTTTTTTTTCTCTCTGTTACTGTGTTAACAGTAAACTTGTCAACATATTATATGCTAACAGACTGGGCTAACATAATACAATGACCAGGCCACACAAGTGAAACACACCTTTCGATTCTGGGTTACGGTTACGGTTCTGGGTACAGATCCAGAGGAACGAGCCAGTGTGAAGTGTGAAATACGCACAAAACTGTGATAGAATAAACATAATTTGGCTTATCATCACCAGACACATGAGAGGCCAAAGCTTACCAGTGTTGGTATAATGGCGCAGCCAATGGCATTCAGGTGTCAGCTAGTATGAAATGTACACAAAAATGTGTTTGAACATGCCACGGACATAAAACACCATCTATGGATGGAAATGTAAAGTATTTACCACGGCCCAAAACTATCTAAGATAGGTAAAAGCTGCGCACTATCCATTTGCGTCCAATAATCCACCACCGTGCAAAGCACGGTTTTTGGCTGTTTGTTATAAATGCTGGTTGTTTCACCTATCTGAAGGTTTGATGCACTCCCAGCTGAAACCATCGTGCAAGATGGCAAGAGGAACAATTTTGCTAGTTACGTCCAATCAGAAATCCCTAGAATCTTTTACATGCCACAGTTGCCAGGAGCACGAAGCATCAACGGAGCCCTTCTCGTACTGAAAATGCCAGGGTGACTGAGGTCATGCTCGAATCTGGGACGTCTGGCACATGCGTGGTAACGCTAGAAAAAACTGGCTACGGGGGCAAGGTCGGACGCCATTTAGACTCGGGTACGTGTGCAGCCATATTGTTAGATACATCGAGTAAACCAGAAGCACTATTATTGTCCTGGCCCCCCTTTTCCCCATCCAGTACTACTCCAAACCGTCACCTTTATTTTAACCAGCTAGGTACTAAAGTTTAATATGCGGGTCTGACATATTGTCAGTTTTGTCTGCTTTGTTAATACCTTAGATTTGTATTGTTTGCTTTAAGTTTTCCTTTGCTTGCAAATTTTAGTGATCCTTTTCTTGCGTTATTTAAAAACCTTCTACTTATTATTTATTCCGTTGGGAAGGTATCACAGAATTATACATTTGTTAACTTCCCCATTTGGACATTAAAAAACTGAAGGGAGAATGGGAGGGCATGAACAATTTTTAGCATTGTCCTTTTGTAGCGTCGCCACTGGGCACATGAGATAGTCGTGTTAACCACCAGGCTACCAGGCTACCTAACCGCACTGCGGTTATTGCAGAAGGGCAGAAGGGCATAGCAAATAAAAGGTAGTGACAATACAAGCGCAATCATAGATACAAGTGCAAATCATAGATACAAGTGCAATGAGCAGAAGCTCTTATATTTCAAAACAGGTGCTAAACACAAAACTGAGGGGATGTATCTGTAACTTCCAGTGTGCTGCTAAGTCAGGAGTGTCTGTGGTGGTGTAGGAATCTGTTAGTCGAGGACGCCACCTTATGAGGCGGTTGTTGCCACATTGTCAATACTAAATTTAGGACCTTTGTTTTCAAACAGCAGGTGTTTCGTGTGATAAGTTTCTATTTCTACTGTAGGTAGTTTGACACATACGCAGTACTGCCGCACCATCAGCTGTTGGTTAATTTCCAATTTCCTGTTAGCTAATTTCCTTTTTGCTGTTGGCTAATTTCCAATTTTCCCATCAGATGATGGCACAGCGTACTAAAATTATGCATCCCTTACAAGGATCAGCCCCACACTCTGTTGTTTGCAATTATGCTCCTATAAATAGTTACAAATTTTTAGTAGCCTAATGTAAGATTCGAAAAGCAGGTTGAAAACACAAGTAAAGAAGAGAGGGGCAAAAGAGAGGAGGGGTTCTTGAAATAAATGGTCACTATCAGGAAAGAAATTCGAAATGGGCATACATTTTATCCCAAGAGAAAAAAAAGCACTCAGGGAGGCACCAAAAGTGTGCTTGTGCCATAGGCCAATGGCACTACAACCAGACCGAACCTGTGACTTTGTTAAGTAAATAGCCCATTGGAACAATCCTTTCAAAACACGCAGAGTTTAAAGGCATAGAGGCACAAAAAGTAGACTAGAACATTGTGCTGCTTGCCTCAAGTGCCATCATGGTGAGGCGCTGTTTCCAATCAAAGGATGTGCCAAATCTCATATGAACATTTAATACGTATGTTAGCCTACTGTTAAAATGTGCATCACTGCTTGGACTCATTTTTTACTTAAAGATATTCGTCTGGTTATATCTGTCCAGAGACGATTCACAAAACGTTCCACAGTCTCTATAAAAAGTCCTACAAAGGATGTTAAATAGTCTAATACTTAAAAGGTGTCAGTATACGCTGTAGATTTAGTCATGATGTATGGAATCCTTCACAACCAATATTCAAATGTGGACCGCGTTAACTTTTTCAATATTCGAGGGTGTGATAGGACCATACGACAACCTAGAAAATTAACAAGTAATCTCAATAAGTTAAATTGTCGCTAGTTTATCTTTCACATGTTTTTTCTTCAATGAATACTTTTACACAACTCTCTCAGGATTTTTAAGTGACTAGATTGTTCTGCGATACTGCAATATGACACGTATATTCTTTTTAACTTGTGGCTACGTGTTAGTAGCCAAATGTATCCTTTCGCAGTTGGTCGCTATCATAAAGGATTGTTTATTATTATTAAGTGATTGGTGATACAGCCATCGTCAGATAATTATTGGCTGGAAGGACAATATTTAGTGAGTCAGTTTCTCCTTTGGTTCTTACATTGACTGGTTAGTAGATTAAGACTTACCGCAAATAAATTAGTGCCATGTGTGTTACTACGTAAAAATACGGATAAGAAATTAACAGTTTCTAAGTTTTCATCTATTCCCATTGCTCTTGTATTCATTTCAGATGATCAAAATCCTATACATATTGATAATGGGACATTTTCTTGGAGTCTAGAAACGGTTCCTACCCTGGAAAACATTTTCCTCAACATACATAAAGGTCAGCTGATGGCCGTTGTTGGATCAGTTGGTGCTGGAAAGTCATCACTTTTGGCTGCAATTCTGGGGGAAATGGAAAAATTACACGGAGTTGTAAAGATAAAGGTATATGTCTGGACTGAAAGTAGACACAAATAGATTATATTCTGCTGGGCTAAAGGTCGTTAATTGGGAATAACTTGAGACAGTCAGGTTAGGGCCAAAACCAGCTAGCCCTTCTTCTCTAATGCTCCTCCCAGAATACTACACTCCTTTTATATTTTTTTGTCGTCCCTAATTAATGTAAATGAAGGTAGTAAGGCTTACGGTACTGATGCGTATATTGATATGAAAAAAATACGTATCAGAACAGACTGTGCTTTATTACTGTATTTTCTGCAGGTATTAACTATATTTGGAATACTACACCACCTTTTAGATGACACTAATTATTTTTCACTAACCGTAATTAGGCAGGTGCAGTTGGAATAATTTTTAATTAATTTTTTGTGTCTTTCCCCTGCCCCACCTGTGGTTCCAATCAACCTATTTTTTAAAGACTAACGCTTTATAATCCAAAAACATATCAATTCGTTTTATTCCAAGAGTACAGTGATATGCCATGCGCAATAAATGTAGTTAAAGCTGACTCAAACACGTCCCTCTAGGTCATATCTGTACAAATAGCCGCTGGTCTGCTTGATTGAAGTTGTTATTGTGCTCCTTCACCAATGGCTTTCATATAGGTCGAAAAATTTAGTTTCTGTTTTAATAAATGTATATGCTAGTTCAGTGAGTGTTGGGATAAAGTGCTTTACAACGTTTCTCTAACAAGAACTCATAATGAGAAAATAAGCTCCATCTGAATAGGTTTCCACAAGAATATATGAAGCTAGCATGTACATATGTGTGCTTTATTCACTCCTGCTTCCCACAACTTTTCTTTGACATGAATTTTTGGTGGGATTTATTTTTCACGAACATAAGCTTATGTTTGACGCTCACACGTCTTAGACAAAGTGAGCGTTAAAGCAATTTCAATTTCGTTTGTAGTCTTCGAATTATAAACACCTTTGACATTATCATCTCTGGCGTTCCTAGTTATTCAGTGTTACTTTGTAAGTACATTATTCCTCTTGGCATGTCTTTGAAATTTAAGGATGAATCTGTGATTCAGCATTAATTTTGTAAGTACGTGTTACGTCTTGATGTACATGAGGTTTAAGGATGTGTGTGTGATTCAGTGTTACTTTGTAAGTACCTGGTGCATCTTGGTATCTATAAGGTGAGAGCGGTTTATTCATGACTCTTGTTATGCTATAAAAAGCATTAACTTTTAATGCTTTAAGCATTAACTTTTAATGCTTTTTATAACATAACAAGAGTCATGGTTAAACCGCTCTCACCATGTAGATCACCTTGTTTTTACAATCACCAATAAGTGTACAACTTTTTGTCTACTCAGTTTGTCTCCATTATTGTGTATACATCCATTTTGTTTACCTTAGGGAAATATTGCATACACCTCACAGCAAGCTTGGATTCAAAATGCCACTGTACGTGATAACATAACTTTTGGGAGTCATTATGATGAAAACAAGTACAATTCTATCATCAAAGCCTGTGATCTTGAACATGATCTGGAGATCCTTCCAGCTGGTAGTGATACAGAGATTGGTGAAAAGGTAAGCAAAAGTGAGTTAAAACAATATTGTGATGTAATATACAAGATCTAAGAATGCCGTTATTGCCTGTTCTAAGCATGCCAGTATTGTCATAGTAGAATTTTGTCTGTATGCAGATGTGTTTCTCCTGATTAATTCATTATTATTTTAATATACCTGTTCTAAAAGTGTTAATATTTTCATGCATTTCGTCAGTGTGGAGAAGATGTTTTGTGTGATTGATTTATATTATTGTAATATTCCTGTTCCAAAAATGCCATTATTGTCACAGTAGCATAGTTTCAACTGAGTGAAGATGTGTTACTCGTAACTGATTTATTACTATTGTCATAGGGCATCAATCTCAGTGGTGGCCAAAAGCAGCGAATTAGTTTAGCAAGAGCTGGTTACAATGATGCTGATTTATATTTGCTGGATGATCCATTGAGTGCAGTAGATTCAAATGTTGGAGAACATATATTTAATGAAGTCATTGGAGCTAATGGATTGTTGAAAAATAAGGTATATGGTATATGTAAAATTTAATAATCATATTGAGAAGCAATACCGATATTTTAATTTTGGTAGAACGAGCCTTTGCCGATACTTTAGGACCATAGCTATTACAATCCTAAGATGGCCAGAAGGAAAAATTGCCATTTCAAATAGTTTTAAATGGATGTACAAGAGGAATGAATGCGCAAGTGGCATTTGTGTTCATTTAAATTTTGGTAGTACTGTGATTGCGAAATGAACATACATAATTGATATTTTCAATAGAGAAAATCCAGTTCCTTAATGGTAAAGAAGAAAGTGAAATTCGTTTTGGTGGCTATGTATACTTCTGTCTGAAAACAATTCTTGTAGTGTTTTAATGTTCTCATTTTAGCTTTAACACTTTAACGATAAGTATAGACGTCTTACACAATCACCTATAAGTTTTATTCTACATTATGTAGCAAATATATAAAGCAAAGAATACTTGTGATTACAATTTCAGACTCGTATTTTAGTGACGCATGGCATTACATATTTGCCTCAAACAGATGTGATAATTGTACTGAAGAACAAAACCATCTCTGAAGTGGGATCGTATCAAGAACTCTTAGACAAGAGAGGAGCATTTGCTGAATTTTTACTGACTTATTTGAATGAGGCTGATGAAAGCGAAGATGATGAAGGTAACTAACAGTAACGTTCTTTCCTTTTGATTAATCTATATAACTAACTAATTTTGTGAAGTACTTAGTTCCTAACCTGTTATTAAAAATATGAAATTTATAAGTCAAAGACATCAATATGCCGAAATATTATTCGTATTCATTCTGAAATAAGCATGCTCAAGCTTTTACAAGATTTGTTTTATGACTGGGGCCACACCATAATATCAGCACAGTTCATCTTCTCATCAAGTTAGCATGTTAAGATCCTAAGACCACGACATCACTATACATCAAGGCACTACAAACTCAGTTCTTAAGCCATTACATTGTGATCTGTGCATAAAATTCTGATATGAGGCCTATACATACATGATGGTGAGTTAAAGGGGCCTATTCACCGAATGACAGGTTGCGGCATCTACTGTAGCAACATCTGCCATTCTTTAGTTCTATGTAGCACTTGATTTAACAAGCAAAGGAATGTACAAAGAAGTTTCTTTTTACACAACAAACTAGCCGCGTGCCCCTTTAATTATTGAATGTAAAGTTGGTACTTCCACGTGCAACAGGGAGCAATCAGGCAAGGTAAACAATACCACTGTTACTAGATGGCGCCCATCTAGCGGTTCAAAATATGCGTTTCAGTACAGTCGATATATAGAAAAAAAGCACCCGTGATATCATTAGGCTTAACTTTACAGCTTGCTTCCCGGTGCAAGTGAGCGCACTAACTTTGCACTCAATAATTAAGAAGGCACGTGGCTTGTTTGTTGTGTAAAAAGAAATTAATTTGTGTGTTCCTTCGCCTGTTGAAAATAAGGGCTAGACAGAACTATATAGCGGCAAATGGCTGTAGATGCTGCAGCTTGTCACTTGGTGGCAATCCTCCTCCAAGTTGCATTCCTCGAGTACTACTCTACGAAAAATCGTAAAGACGTGATGAGGTTAGGGCAGGCTATTCATTGAACAAGCTACAGATTGGTCTTGACAAATGCTATCAGTCACAATGCCCCAAGTGATTCTATTAAACCGATGATTTGTGTGCTTTAGCACGAAACTTTTTCCAGATTTAATTTCCCAAGACTGAAGGTCGAGGAAATTTATTGGATAGGAGATCAGTGTTAAAACGCACAAATTATCGGTTTCACAGAAGTACGAGTGGGATTCGGTTTAAGAAATGTTGTTTTATCCGCAAAAGCATTCTCAGAAGTAATTTCGTTTTACGGTTTCGATTTAGGTTTACGATTTCTATTTTCGATTTACGACGTAATTTTGATTTATGATGTTTAGTTTAATGATGTTTACGATGTTTACCTCTGTTTCCCTCTATTCGGCTTAGCGATATTAGCATCCACACATTTCGTCAACCAACCTGTAATTTCGTTTGCTTCAGTGCAGGTGTTTCGTGTTAGACCTAAATGACATTTTAATGCCGTTGATACTCCACGTTAAACGTACCCTAACTCGAAAAGCATCTTCACAAAATTCCGAAGATTCACGAAAGTGACTTAGTTGCCATAATATGGGTATAAATACTACGAAACCAGCCAAGAAGCAGCTTTGTGTTTCCGTGTAATTCCGATGATTAACAAAGGTGACGCCTTTTCCCTAACACGGGCGTAATGAGAATGAATCGTGAATCGGGCCCTACAAGTGAGGTATACTGTATAATTCTGTGGTTTGTTTGTCTGCGACCATTCAAATCGGAAATCCACTTCGATCTGTATAATTATTGGAGCAGAAAGCTCTGGTGTGGTCTTTTCACCGTCGTCTTTTCAGTGTAAGTTGGCATGGTGCTCGTTTTTCAGAAAGAAAACAAAATTTATTGTCATAGGTAATATCCCGAGTGCAAGGGTGGTTATCGATAATTTTTCGTAACATGAAAGTTTTTGTTCCCATTAAACTCGTGAGTGCTTGTGTTGGCTAATTAGTAAGTTCCCGAGTCACGAAATGACGAGCGAAGTGATATTTATGAGCGAGTTTAAGGGAGTAAAATATTGAGTGATTCTAAAATATCGATAACTACCCGCTGCAGGAGGGGTATTTAATCAAAGTACCTCGGGAGAATTACTTCATCAGTTTATTAACAATTTTTTTTTAGCGCGTCTGTTAGTTGAGGATTACGTGATGTAGCCTGTCCGTCACTTTCGGATTATTTCAGTTTCGTTTAATACGCTTCAGTATGCAGACGTTAGCAGGTTGTATCTCCATAGAAACGATCACAGTTTTGTCACTGAAAGTCTTAAATTTACGTATTAGTAAAATTATCCGAAATGTTTATGTAGCAGTTAAGTCAACCTATACGTTTTTCATATCCTTATTCGTTATTTTTTTTTTATTTATCTAATCGCAAATCCCCTTTGCCGCTGCGCTGTTGGAAGCCTGGCATTTAAGCTTAAGTCCAGTCCAGGGGTATATAAGTAGGTAGTGATGCTTTCTGAAAACGTAGGATAAAATAATAACTTCTTTCATGAATGGCACCAGAGGCAGCACTTGTCAGGTGCTCGTAGGAGGTAAAATTGAAATAAAAAATGGTGGCATCAATACCATGGTAACCCTGGCAATAGCGACAATACCTTCAAAAATTGACGAAATACTTGTGTGTGGGCAACATCCAAAGTTGAAGAATTTATTCTGTGTTCGATTCAAACCATAATCAGTTCGTTACAAGAAACATGAACCACAGATAAAGCTTCAGTCTAAGGAGCCGCTCACCACGCTTCGGAACACAAAACCATGCGTTATACTTAGCGCACCTCGTAACTACAAACAGTTTTAAAGTTGAATGTTGGCTTGAAAAAGTAAAATTTGATCAGCCAGTTCTGACCTATCTTTGAATTATTTTAATGTCTTAATCTGACATACGATATTTTTAAGCGATTAATTTTATATTCTTATCGTGATCAATTTGTTTTAGTGACGCTAATAAATAGTTCGACCACCATAAGCCTGAACAATTTTTGTTTTTGGGGAGATTATACGTACATGTTTGTACCTATATACAAATACATACACATATAATTAAATGCAACTGTCAACATACAAGCTTCCCTGTGCTAGCCACTGTTGACTTTCTTCTGTTTGGAATTTGCAACTATAGAAATCGTGGGCAGTACGAGTGGCACTAGTGGCACTTGGTCTATTGCATTGAAGGATTACACAATACACATTTCACAACACTTTTTGTAGTCAGGTGTTGTAATGATGTATACTTTGATTGGATGAGTAATAGTGCCTCTAATGTCACTTGGTCATACTTATAATAAATGAAACTGATCGCTACATGATTTGAACTAACACCATCGGTTTTTTTTTCAGTTCTTGGAGAAATAAAAGAAACTCTTCTCAAGAAACTCGACATAGAGGGTGAAGCGTATGTAAAATATTATTAAAACTCTATTACACGAATGAAGTGTATCAAAACAAATCGACGAACTTAATGATTTTTTTGTTGTTGTTTTTCTTTTCAATACTGTACAGACAGCTTTCTCTCACACCCAACTTTACGTCAGAACCGTCAGAATCATTACAGAATATACGTCGCACACTTTCAAGTCACCATAGTCAGGAAAGCGATGGTCAGCTACGTAAAAGGAAACGTAACCAAGAGGAACCAAAGAGTGATTTAAAGAAGCAAGATGGGAAATTGATAACAACTGAAACAGCTGAGACTGGGACGGTAACAACAGATCAATGAATTTTTTTATTGGCATTAGATAGATTATGTAAAAGCACAACCTTCTAGTTTTTAAGCAAAGTAAGTGGCAGCTGGTATGCGGGTTACAAGGGATATTTCTAAGGACACATCTTTTATTTGTTTTATGCTACTGTGGGAATGTTTAAAAGAAGGTAAGAAGGCTGAAGAGTGTAGATTATCTTGTTTAAAAGTGACAACTAGGACTGCTCATTATCTTTAATGTAAACAAGCTGAAGTGAAGCAGTAACATTTTGGTTCTACATTATAATCAGCTAGGACCCATTTGAGAAAACCTGTAGTAGTACGATTAAACAACGCTTTAACAATGCTAAAAACAACAACATCTTTTCTGTAAGGGAGATCCACCCAAAACCATAACTGGTAGAAAAACCCGCCAAGTTTCCAAAAACGGTCGGCCTTTGAAGGTAGTGATATCATTCCACCTGGGAAAGGCCGCCAAGGTTAATCCTATTAGCCAAGTTAATCGCACATACTAATAGTTCGAAAGTTAAATGAAAACTAGAAGATTGCTACTAGCGGTAACAATCTTCAAGTTTTCATTTAACGTCCAAAGTATTATTCGGTGCGATTAACTTGGCTAATAGGATTAACCTTGGCGGCCTTTCCCAGGTGGAATGATATCACTACCTTCAAAGGCCGACCGTTTTTGGAAACTTGGCGGGTTTTTCTACCAGTTATGGTTTTGGGTGGATATCACAACTTTCGTAGGACTGTGAACGTATATTAGGTTACAGCGTCTGTTTAAGATGCTTCAATCCCATTTTTGCACACACTAACAATCGCTGATTTCGTTCGCTTTGCTCACTCAATCAGCGCATCCCCTTCAGTTGCTTTGTTTATCCCTGCAACTTCCCCTTAATTTTTCAAGACTTCGTTCACATTTAGTCATGCAGAAACCCCCGAAGGTCGCTGTTACTAAAACAGCAGAACGCGAAGAATTTTTTTGGGGGGTTATTAACAAAAAACCATTTAGCTCGTGTATGGTCGTATTGTTGCATAACTATCATATAACGTGCATCCCTTTATTCTTACGCTATCCACGCCAACGTTAATGTTTCTATATTTTGTCCTTCGTTACAGTTCAGTTTTTAGTTCGTCCAGGTTTTTACAATAAATCTAAGGACCAGTCTTGATTGTTTAAGCCATTGTTGCTTAAAATCTTTGGTTGCAACTTGGAAAAGAAACGAAATTTACATTCGCCGGTGGCGAATTTCAAAACCCTCCCACGCATTTGTCCTGACCCCTACAACCCCCAAATAAACAAAAGGACCATCCTCAGACCACCATGTATCCGTGTGCAAAAGTTCAGATACGTAGGCCTTCTCAATTTTGCGCTAGCCATGAGCAAAAAGTCTATGGGATTTAACATGGGAAAAATCTTGTTAGCTAGCTAGCTAGCTAGACAGTAACATAAAAACAACGTTATTGACGCATCTTTTTCTCTATGATTGGTGGACACTCATTCTTCAAATTTTAGTTTTTCTTAGTCTCTGAACCTTCCCCTTACATTTTCCACAGTTTGAAACATTTCTGTCGCATTGGGATTTATCCTCAACATGCCAAAATATGCTTTCAGTTGCTTACAGTTAACAGACACATGTCTGCTAGTGAGCCGCCTTTTTATCATTAACAATCAGTTTTTAACAATCGGATGTCTACAATGGGATAATCTACTGTTACTTGGCGGCGACACACTAGCGTGTGTCTAGATAAAAAAAAAAGTTTTTGATTTGATTTAATGCGGAGCGTTAACCATACAGATTATCTGCCCCAAAAACCACACCAAATACCAACGAAACAATTCACAGAAGACCAAAATACAACATCAAAATTCGAAAATTACAACCTCCCTGAATCACAGCAGAAGGAATACACAGCACGCAGAGCTCGAAAATTCTTCTTCACAGTGTGAGGATACACACCCAGAATATCCAATAATCGCAACGGCGAACAAACCGGAGACAACCAACGACGCCGAGCATCAATAAACATGGGGCAGCACAACAGAAAATGTTCCACATCCTCCACTGCAAACAAGAGTTTGTCGAAGGAAACAATGCTGAAGAAATGCTATAACAACAACGCTCCAAACAACAAAGCTCCAAACAACAAACATGCACACAGACCGAAACCGTGGGCAAAACCACTAAATTCAAGACAACACCACACTAAATGAACTAGCATGATTGTGGAACCGTGTACTATAATAAAGCATGCTATTGAAACGCCATATAAATGTATGTTATTCAGAAATGTCTTCTCCATGCAGCATTGTACTTGGTTTCATGAATCAACGTAATCGGGCTTAAGTGAAAATTAATGTAAAATAAAAATTATGTATATGTTGGAAGAAGCAATGCTACATTCATTATATTGATTACTATGACTGCTATCGATGAACAACTCACAAAAAAAGACACACAAAAATGCTTAATAGGTTCAGTACAAAAAAATTCAGTACAGTGATCGGGGAGAGGTGAAATATAGGGGAGTGGAGCTGGTACAAGTATAGAGACAAACTTATTACAGGGTTTTAAAAGACAACAAAAATTTGCAGTTGGATTCAATGCAAAAAAAAAAAAAAAAACGATAGTCCACACGACGTGGAACATTCATTCTGCTTCCAGGTTATGGAAATTAATGAAGGATGGTGAAATGAATCAAAGGATGCACCATCAGGATGCAAACCTTCCACAGGACTTTAAAAGACACAAAAACTGAATCCAGTAATAAGATTCAGTACAAAAGGAGGGAGGAGTGATCAGGGAGAAATGGGAAGAGTGCAGGTTGAAAGGAGGGCATAGAGGAGTAGGAGGGGAAGGGGAAGAGAGAGGAGGGGAAAGGAAAAGAGCGCAGGCTTCAAAAGTGAAAAAGTATGGAGAAGCAATCGTGGGGATAGGGAGTATAGGGAAAGAGCAACTACAGATGCAAAACCTATTACACGGTTTTAAGAAACACAAAAAATGCACAGTAGAAATGCTAAAAAAAAAAAGACCATGCCACAGGACATGAAACATGCCTTCTACCCCTTGGTTATGGAATGAATGAAGGATAGAGAAATGAATCAGATGATGGACGGATTGAGTAAGCGAAGTCACATTAGCGCATTTTCCAGTCTTTTAGAACCTCCATTATTTAAATTACACATTTCACTACCATGGCAAAGCTTTACTTCTAGATTAGCCAGTCCTCGTGATGGGCTTTATAACTATTGCATGTATAATATCCTTTCAAATTATTGTTAACACGCAGATTTGAGTTCCATTACGATGGCCAATTTTGCAGTATTTCGACATCCTTAGGTAACAATTTTTCTGCATACCATACACTCATCTATCATTTTTGAGACTGTGATGGTTAAGATCATTGTTTTATACATGCTGCGTATGCGAATCTCAAGTTTATGTGAGAAAAATATGTACCAGATTTTCTCATGTTACTTAGGTACTAATAAACTTGGGATTGGCATATATAGCATGTATGTTCTCGGGCGCCAGTAAGCAAGCTGTAGAGGTTAATGACGTAATGAAAAATATATTCTGCCTTGGTAGTATCTTGAGTCCGTTAATAAGGAATTTTTTTTATGTATGGAGAATAGATTTTTGTACCTAAATGGACGATTTTGTTTTAGTGAATAGTAGTTAAAATATATCAACCCAAATCCAAAAATGGTATAAGAGAAGCCACCAAGTTTCCAAAAATGGTTGGCCTTTGAAAGTAGTGATATCATTCAACCAGGAAAAGGCTGCCAAGGTTAACCCTATTAGCCAAGTTAATCGCACCGACTAATTGTTCGAAAGTTAAAAGAAAACTAGAATATTGCTACTCTCGGTAGCAATCTTCAAGTTTTCATTTGATGTCCAAAGTATTATTCGATGCGATCAACTTTGCTATAGGCTTAACCATGGCAGCCTTTCCCTGGTTGAATGATATCGCTACTTTAAACGGCCGACCCTTTCTGAAAACTTTGCGGCTTCTCCTATACCAGTTTTGGTTTTGGGTGGATATCATAACTTTCATAGGATGTGAACATACAAAAGGTCACACCGTGTTATCTCTGTCATTTCTTTTTTCTGGAAGAATTTTATGTCTATAAATTTTCACATTTGTAATTAGTAGTTTGTAGTCATGTACTTGAAAATTCAACAATAACATTAAACTAAAACAAATAATATACTGTAATACAATATCATTTACTTGGTAGCACTACACATGTTGCATCTAGATTAACCAGCAAACTTGGCGCATTACCAAGACCTACTTCTTTTTTTTCCTACTTGATTGGACCCTGAGCTCACGGCCTGCATTTAGATTTTATTTCCTACTTTTCTTTGTCTCCCGCAAAATTGTCTCATCGTCGTGGGGCACATGATCTAGTTTAGATTTGTGCTCCATAAAAATCCAAACCAAACCTTTGCAATAAAAGGCACAGCGAGCTACCTATTTGCAACAACAAGGTATTCTGATAATTGAGTACACTGAAACGATAAGCGTATAACACTTCAGCATGTTTTAATCTACTGTTGGATGACAATACAAACAATGGTTACAGCAAAAATTTTGTACGTATGCACCACTTCAGGGCCACGTGCTTCTAGTTGCCACTTTCCTTTTCGAAAATGGCACTTCCCCGTATTACTCTTTACCTGTGTGCCAAAATTTAGAGTTGTCAACTCTCCCTAACAAATTGTGGACGTGTCTTTAAACCCTATGAGAATTAATGCTAGAGCCGTTTCCTTAGCTAGCTAGCTAGCCAGTAACACAAATCAAACGTTATTAAGGGTACTTTTTCTCCATAAGAACACGATCCGACAGTTTAATGTTGAGGATTTCTTCGTTACTGGACCCAAGACACCTGAATCAAACGATTTGCAAAGATTTCTACCGCATGGGGATTTTACACCAGTACGCTGAAATCACGTAGCCTGTTACAGTTAAAAGACACGGTCTGCTAGTGATAGCTTTTTTTACATATGTCTTAGTGGTGATACATTAGCGTGTGTCTAGATAATGACTTCTTCTCTTGTTGTGTGAGGCCATCACTATTTTTTTTTTTTTTTTGGTTCCTATCTTTTTACCTTAAGCCATTTTAAGAAGTAGAGTAAGTATATATCCAACAATTCTAGTCTGGCTAAAATTTTTAAAGGACATCCCTTCTCGCTATATTCGATCATCCGGCGCAAAATAGCTTTTGCAACAATTTACATAGGTTATGTAGCAAAACTGTTTCTCACAGGGAAAAAAACATAGGAAAATGATTGCCTTTGCAACATTTACAAGCGTCTGGAGTAATGTTGCAAAACTGAACCATACGGGAAAGCTAACGTGGAAGGAATGTACCGTAAAGTCTTTGTGTAAGTGGTCAATGGACAAGTTGAGTTTTTGCAACCTGCAGAAACAAAATGTATACAAATTTAATTGAATGAATGTCATTTTGGTTTGTTGGCTAGTCCACCTTGCTCTTTAACCTTTAATTTGAACTTAGTTATTTCACGTCGAAATTTTTGCTCTGTTACAAATAGAGGCAGAAAAAGCGAGAGAGTGAGAGAACAACCATCTTTTCTGGTTAAAACTCAATAAGCTCATTTGTTAACAATTTGTATTTTTCAGGTGAATATTGGTATTTATCTATACTACCTAAGATCAGTGGGCTTGTGGATGGCATTTGCTACTCTCATATTCAACATGATTGCATGGTTAAGCAATATTGCTAGCAATATATGGCTTGCAGTTTGGAGTAGTGATCCCCCATCCATTAATGGTACTCAAAATGTTGCTCTGCGTGACCTAAGACTAGGAGTCTACGCAGGCTTAGGTTTTTCTAATGGTGAGATAATAGTTATCTATTTAATGAAATTAGGTATTTGGATCACTTATTAAATCAGTCCATTGTTTTGTGATAGAAAAGTGAATTTGTGCAATGGCATGAGTGCATCAAAATGTGTCTGGAGAGAGCTGCTATAGTGAAAATCCTAAATGAACTACAAAAGCTTGTTTTATAGCACTTAAAACGAAAAATACAGAAAATGTTAACCTCTATAATATGTAGTCCACATTCTGAGTTTGATTTGTACTTCTTTTCAGGTTTCTTAATCCTGTTTGGCACCTTGTTCCTATTCATGAACTGTGTTCAGGCTTCCAGTCACTTGCACAATCAGTTACTTAATACTGTGTTACATTCACCGATGGCTTTTTTTGATACAACACCTATTGGACGAATCCTCAATCGTTTTTCTCAAGATCTTAATGTTGTTGATGCACTGTTACCTGGCAGGGCTCGTTTCTCCATCGGCGTCACGATGTTGGTAGTTGGGGCAGTGATAATGATTGCGTTGGAAACGCCCATTTTTCTTGTGGCTATGATCCCGATAAGTGCAGGATATTATGTGTTTCAAGTGAGTGAGTAATGTTATTTAATTTAACAAATAGTCTCTTATGATGCTGGCTGAAACCAGAGAAGAGTCCAGTGTCTGACGAGTGAAGCACACACTAAATGCAATTAAAATGGCTTTATGTATTAATTGTGTTTCACGGGTGCTTCACTAATCAGACAGTGGACTCTCCTTGTGTCTAATCTCCCTCCACGAACTCATAGTTTGGTAAAAAAAAATATGATTTAATGATACCGGTTCACAGAGTTGCAATATTCAGTCATGACCGATGAAAAGGAGATTGTAGTATGTAAGACACTGTCAAAGAGATAATGTAGACAAATCTTTCATATTTTCACATATCCCCGATTCAAATATGTGTAGCCCAGGTCCACACGAAATATTGTCAAACGACGAAACGTTAAAAGTAATTTTTTTTTATCATGTTACTAAAATTTCTCATTTCAGTGAAGTCTACTACACTCAGTTACTTAAGTGGTGAATTTCATACATAGGTTACTTGCACTAAACGGATATGACTGTGCATTCTGATTTCACGTTAACAAGTTCTTTCAAACATCTTATTGGCGGAGCGAGCGAGCGAAGTGAGCGAAGCGTAGCCTATAATGGACACCAAATTGCAAAATGTTGGTTGGTTGGTTGGGTGGTCTGTTGATTTCATATTTTTACTCCGGGTGGAGCCCAAATGAATAGTCGGATTGGAATGAAATTTGGTACATAGCTTTATACCTCCAAAAGTATTGCTGGGCCTAAATTTGACTTGAATCAAACAATTATTACGGAAGAAATTGCAATAGTTCGAAATTATTTCTAACACTCACCATTGTAAATTTGGAATCCTGTATAGTTAAGGAATTCCGACGAATCATACACCATACAACTTTAGAAAACACGGCAAATTAAATTTTGGTTGTTTCTTTCAAGCTAATAACCTTTTTCGACGTAACTCAACAAAATATTAACATTTGATCCTTGCATTTAACCACTGCAGGAAGAAACGTAACTATACAAATCAAAAGAATTTCATTAACGACAAACGTTAGTTAGTTTTAAAACTGGAATGTTTGGAGAAATTCACATCTGCATGGCGACAATTATAGTTGTTTACACTATTGATGGGAATCCGAATGTGAAACCTGAAATTGTCGTATCAAGGTGAAGCAGTACATATTGAACGAAAGCATAGAGCAATCGACGGTTTTATATCACAACACGAAACAATAATATGCCTGCTTGTAATAGTTTAAAGATTCCTTGTTGCTACAGTAATGTGAAGTCTCGAAACCGATACCATGTCGCATGAAGGAATAGGCCTAACCCTCGAACCCAACACTGTTATTGGCTGCTACTTACAAGATGAAATCACCAGGCAAAAATTAGGTTTAAAACCTAGAGCTAGGCATAAAAACTCACACATTGTTAACCGTAAAGTGGTTATTACTTTTAGCAAGAATTTATAGGATTTGGAGGAGAATTTGTAACTCTAAAAAGTCCCTATTGAAACACCTTAGATCGGACCCCATTAGTTCAGTCCAAGTTTTCAGAGGGCGCCACGTGTTCCATCTGATAATTTTTACTCATTTTTCAGCCCAAATCTAAAGTAAACTAAATTACAACTAAGCTAGGCTAAATAATAATTAAAATCAAGCTAGTTTCGTTTAGTTTAGTTTAATTTTAGGCTGAAAACTGAATAGAAATACCCACATAAAACACATGGCGCCCTCTATAAACTAAGACTGAACTAATACGACTGTATCCAAGACGTTTCAGTATGGGTCTCAGTCACAAATTCTCCTCCCCAACCCCATAAATTCTTGCTTTTAGATATATTATAGAGATCGTTGTTGCAGTAGGTGATAGAGGTGTGCGCCTCAACATTTTCGTTGGTGCAAGTGTCAAGTTTTGTACCTGCAGCAGCACTGTGGCCCTTTTAAATCTTTTGATTATTGTTAAAAACTATTGTATTGATGGTTGTTTGGCTTGCAGTTAAATGCCTTATTATTAATTTTTTAATATACAGACTACACTTTGCACAGCAGTTGCTGTAAACAATTTAAGAGACATTGGCAGCAGCAGCTCAAACAGTGGTTGCTACATGTGCCATTTTATTTTTAGTCGGCGGCGAGGGTGTGGGCTGTGAAAAGAGGTTACAAATTACTAAACAGAAAATAAATGCTTGTAAAATAAATCTGATACGTAGCTTAGGCCTATACTTGAAACAAAAGCTAAAATAAAAAAGGCCCGCCTGCAATAATCCCAAGGCCTGTTTCCTAGTTACTAAGGGTTGAAATTTTTTGCAGTGATTATCTGGTATTTTTTGCAGTGGCAGTTAAACTCATGCGTGACAAAAAAATGTAACTCTTCTGATATAGAAAGCTAAATATTGGAAACTTTTGCAGTAAACTAAAAATATTATATAGTATCGAAACACTACAAAATTTTGCTGTAAACTTCGCCCTACATAACAGGTTTTTTTTTAATGAACCTGACAATAAATTCTAACAAAGATATTCTATTGTTCTCGCGCCAAAATGATTTTGAAACCCCCGTCATGTACCTAGGTGTTAAAAAAAACTGTCATGCATACCTAGGCATTGTTTTGATTCATGTTAGATTTACAATGGTGTCAGTTCAGAGATTCAACCAAAGCCCACACCTCACGATCTACAAGCAGCATAATATCACGTATCGGTTAAGCATGAAAGACGTCATAATGTAAATAAATAAAAATAAATATATACTAATAAGTAGGCTAGCCTAAGCATTCTAACACAAAAACCGATCAATACCAGCGGTTAACACTAAGAAATCTACTTCTAGTGGGAATTTAAACAAATTCCTATTAGCAGGAAAGGTTCAAAGTGGTCAATTAGCGGTAGAGTCCTTAAAAAATCACAGCGGTTAATAGAAACCGTAGACGTAACTACAGCACCTCCGACCGAAACCCAGTCTTCAATTATTCAAGGACGACAGTGAAAACGTGCACCACTTCCTGCTCCACGAGCAACAGCACGCAAGCAAGCCCAGTCACGTATCGAAACCAAGTTCATGGGCCTGAGCCGTCGATCGCGCAGCGCTTCTCGTAGTCATTCACACGATGATTCACACAATAAATCAAGAATTCATTCATGAAATAGCTCACACAGCCATTCACCTAGCATTAGCAGGAATACTCAACGAATATATGCAAAAAATCTTTCACCACACACTTTATAGACAATCATCCTAGTTCAGATCTAGATATGGCTCTACAGCATGGACCACTCATTTAATCTCAGTGCTCACATGCGAGCACACAGCCAGCAATCGGGTTTCGCAACAAATAGCTACATCATCCTCCATTCTGCGATAATCCGACGATCATAATTTGTCTCGAACCAATCTCGATCGTCTGCAACAAATAAATGACAGCCACGTTGAAGCATTATGTGAAATCGTAGGATATTTGCAGACGATATAGCCTAACAACAGCCTCCAATGTCAGGAGAAAAGCTACTCACACACGATCTGCCAAAAAGAATTTAGCAACATTTTACGGAGAAGGCGGGACAGATGTTTTCACGTTTTTACTCTTAGCAGGCAATAAGAAAATAGACAAGGATCCGCCTGACAGCGAATTGATAGTAGCAGTTACAAACAGGTGTATAGAAAGCACTGCTAGATTTGTAGCTACTAGCTCGCCAGCAGCTGACCAACATGACTGGGCTTCGTTTAAATTGGCCTTAGTCGAACGTTTTGGAGCCGGAGGAAAGGAAGTAACTAGAGCATATTTTTACAGAGCAAGAATGCAAGCAAGGGAAGACGGCAAAACCTTTGCCGATCGTTTGGAAGTAATGGCGGCAGGGATTTGGATGATTCAGCCTACCGATAACGAATTTGAGAGAGCTCTGAAGGAGAGAATCATCTTAACCATTACAGGACCAAGACTCAGCAGATGCCACAAGTTTTATTGCTTTCAAATAGTATTTAGATTTACAACATGATTGTATACAGTTGTCAACATTCTTGCAGTTAGTTTGTTTTAATGGTTTTTTTCTGGGCAATTCTTTGCCCTTTTCTGTGGATGTCGTTTTAATGCCTTTAGGCACTACGACTAACTTAAATAAATAAATAAATGTTATAGATGCCAGCAACAAGGGTAATATTATACAAAGATTACGATGACATGCTATATCGCATATGGACTAAGTTTCCAGCACAAGGTATACTGGAGGACATAGCTCAACTCTGCACTCCTGAAGCGTTGGTTACACATTGTGTTCGTGATTATCATTCATCACCAGTGGCTGGACGTCGGGCAGCGAAAAACACCCTTACGTTAATACAGGTCATTGCTTCTGGCGTATCATGGTTCAAAATGTGGACTACTACACGAAGACATGCTTTATCTGCCAGCACTATAATCGCCCTACTAGACCATACAAAGCAACGTTGCGAGTTTACAAGCCATTACAGAGGCAAGACGAAAGTCGGTCTATGGATTTAATAGGGAAGTTGAATAGGAGTACACAAGGCAATGTTTACATAATGACTGTGGTTGATGATTTTTCAAGATTCATCATAGCATTTGGCATCCCAGATAAACGAGCAGAGACCATGCTTGCAAGCTACACACAAAACTCTTCGCTCGATTCTAATCTTTCAGGGTGCTGCGTAACGACATGGAAGCTAAGTTCGATAATAAAGTTGGCACTTTATTTAACCCTTTTGAGCCTAAGCGACAATATATCGTTGCCGCAATTCCGCTGCAAAAAAGCCCAAACGACAATATATCGTTCGCTCAGTTCTAAACACTTTAAAAAATCCAATTGCTTACATCGGAGGTGTAATAACGATTGAATTAGGTATTTTGAGATGTATATTTCTGTTAATGTAATTCAATATCATCTTTTTAATACCTTAATCGATGTTATTGTTGGCATCGTTGCCAAAACCAACGTTAAAATTGCGTTTGTTTGCTGAAAACAGTACTTGGTTCAAACGATAATATCTCTGGAACGACATAATGTACAGCAGCCACTTTCTAACCCAACTTTCTAGCCCGCTAAAAATGACGTCATCAACTGTACGTCACTGCCTGTATTCCTCAAATGAAATGTGCCGTTTTAACATCCTTTGTTCAAACTCTTCGCTATTGCGAGAACTATTGGTTCGTTAATGGCACGTGACCCTTCGGCCGCTCACTCGTGTCGTCACAAGAAGCAAGTCAAGGTTGCATCCATTGGCAATAGCAGGAACACGTCGCTTTGCGGGCAGTCGGTCACAATGGCGTAGGACAAAGCATTGAGAGTCAGCTTTAAACGATCGTGAATATTGCTGGAATGAAGCACTTTAAACTATTTTTACGGTAGTAAAACATAACATAATGATTTTGGAAAGTGTTGTTGCGGAAGAATGTCTAGTGGATGTTATCATTCCGAGTACTGTAAGTTGAAACTTTTGTTAGCGCTGTTTACGTAGTCGAACTTCAGGATTTTTCAAATAATGAAAACGTAGGACGATGATTCCGATTATATTTTTGCTCAATAATTTAAAATATAATTATTATGTCGGCGAATTTTTATACTCCTAAACCACATAGTTTTTATTACAATATTACTTATTTTCGTGAGGCCTGCAACTCATTCATGGCAGCCATGTTGTGGCCATGGGCTTTCTCGCTCGAGAATTGAAAAAATGGCATAGGCCTAAAAGGGTTAACGTGAAGCAGATAAATTTCACTCCAAACACCTCTTCGGTAGGAAGCAGTGTCGAGATTTGTAACAACTCTATACAAATTGTCTTATGCAAGATCGTAGTAGTTAACCCAAACGATTGGGATGGCAGCTTACCAGCAGCTACTATAGCTTTGAATTCTATATTACATAGCTCCACACTTATTTCCCCATTTTTCTTGCACTTAGGAACCGAGTTCAAGATTCCTACCACCCTTGTGTTCGAACCTGCAAGGAAGATATAGTATAACAACAACGACACAGTTGTCAGACAGGAGAGAGACTCCAAAATGTGTTCGATGTGGTTCATAAACACAATGCGACAAAATGCCATTCAAAAGCAGAAGAATTTCAATAATAAATCAGCATGCCCATACAGATTCTTGACAGATGATTATATTTTCATAAACAATTTTGTGAAAATAGAGGAAAGGTTGGTGTGGGCCGTACAGAGTATTCATAAATCCCGTAATTTTACGAGCAGTACACTACCTAGATCCATTCAAGGTTGTACGTATTCATGTTAACCATTGTTGACCATACATCTTGTGATCACGAAATTCCATTCAGCCATTTAACACACCAGGTGATTTGTAATTAGCAGAATTACGAAATGGTGAATTAAATGAATCCGAGCCGCAGATGTGTGATTTTATATCTAAGTGACACACTGACCCAACCGATTAGGCTGCTCAGATTGACCCTCCCGTTTCCACGCCAGGCACTAGCGACATCCAGCTAGAGCGCTCGCAATGATTTTCACAAAATAGTGGAGAAAACCCTGTTAAGCATAAGCATTGCGATCCACGTACCGCACAGTTCATGCAGAAGCGTATTCAATTAGAAGAAAAGAAATTCGAAGAAAAATTTTTAATTGCACCTCACGAACGATTATTTTACACGTTCTAGCAAGAATACCACAGAAATTAGGTTGAGGCGTAACCTCGAGCAAGCAATAGCACTCAGTGCCTGAGCAAGAGTGGAAGAAAGAGGGCGGCCGCCCCAGGCGCCGAAAGGCAAAAGGGCGCCAAAAATGCTGACCCGCCCCCCCCCCCCTTCCAATTTTAGGCTAGGCTTCTCTTATAGCAAAGCCTAGCCTAAATAAAATTGGTCTTGAAAAAATTTGTGAGTTGCAGCAGTTGTTTATGATAGAGGTACCCTCTTACTGGCAAGAAAACTCACAGGAATATGAATTTGGCAACAAATACATACGTTTCGACCTGGTATTTGGGACTTGTTCACAATCAAAATTGTTAATTTCGATATTAGCAGCCTAAAATGATAGAACGGCGTATTTAGTTCATAGATGCAGACTTCTAGAGTGAAGTCAACTTTGAAAAGAGTCTTTCAAAGTGGACATCACTAATCAATGCATGCGCGAGCATTGATACTTTGGCTGAAATACTGCCGGTGGGCAAAAGTCTGGGCTTTGTTGTACAAAGGCGTATGTATTTATTTCCAGCGACGTGGACTCTTGGGGCCGAATTCGAACATTGTTGCCTGCTTATCGTTTGGTCAACCACTGTTACGTATGTAAGCAAGCAACTAACTGTTGGTTAATTTACTGAATGCTGGATTTCCTCTGCAGCAGGGTTTTGGCAGGTAAAAAGCTATTTGGGGATGAGGGGGGCACCATTAACAAGTTCATCATAAAAAATATATAACGCTTATTTCATGACAGCAAGTTCAGCAGTATTAAAACTGACTCTAGGTTACACGTGGTGAGGTGAATTCCTGTGAGTTACGAGATGGACGAGTGAAGTTGTGTTAATAATTACACGAGACGAAAGATTCATGTCAGTGCATGGGTCCAGGGCCAGGGTCACACCGCGTAATGTCTGGTTGCGCCTGATCGTGCTGAATAAGGCATTGCTCGCTGGCTAAAGGATCTGTCATTGTGAAAGAATAAACAAAAGGAATTAGTGAAATTCAGTTACAGATTTAAAGCGTGATTTATAAGAAGGCCAAATATTGGAGGCTCAGTACGGGAAATTCAGTTCGGCTGAATGTTGCTGCATGCTTATCTCTTCGTAAACCACTGTTGGCTCGATGAACAACTAACTGTTGGTAACTTACTAAATACTGGCTTTCCTTTGTGACTGTGTTGTGACAAGGTTGTGGCTCATAGGAAAGTGTGGGGGAATCCCATTAACAATAACATCATAAGCACCAAATATTCATATGTCATTGCATGGGATCCAGATCAGGGTCGAGCCAGCATTACCCGCTGGCACAAGGTCTATTCCTGGAAAAGTAATAACCACTGTTAGATCAGGTAGCCATGGGAAGCTCTAGTTGCAACATAGTAGTATAAACAATCGAAAGACCATGTCATTCTTTCTTTTGCTGATTCATATCACTTCAAGATTTAAAAAGACATAACAGGTAGGCAATACGGCAAACACCAAAAGTAGTACACTTAAAATAGCAAACGCTTTTCTTGGTAAGTCTAGACGGCTCTCAAGACGGAAGAGAATTAATGGGACCCAGTACGAGACTGACAATGTCAAATCTGGTAAAACAACGGCATTTAAATGGCAAAGTCTTCACACACAAAGACACTCTACATAAACCGTGAATTATTTAGTGTTTTTTATTTATTTATAATAGCTGACGTTTAGTGGAATAAACATTACCACATTTTCTTTCTCTATGCCTACTCAGGATAATTAAATTTTCGGTTTGTTTTCTTGTAAAGGAGAAACTGTATTTCCTATAGTATATTTTCCATGACCATGATCTACTATGATCGACCATTTACTATCACTTTGTTATAACAGGTATCAGCCAATATTCTTTCATGTCTTGTACTTCGTAGCTTTCAGTTTTTAGTGTTGTTACAGAGACAATCTTTTTATATAAAACGTCTTAGGAAGCATAACAATTTGCTTAAATTTTTTTCACTTTCCACAGAAGTAATTTCAGCAGTTTCAGAGAATTTCCAGAACTACATTTCTCTTGTCGAGACGAAACGATAACAAGGTGAAAGCGCAATTAAATTAAATGATACTAGCACATGAGACTAATTCTTTATCTCAACCAATCCCTACGATGTACAGTTAATCATCTAGACACATTAAAGATGGCTTTGTTGTGGTGATGTTATAGCATCTTTATTATGTGTGTGCCTTAGAATTATAAATCATTTTCCTTTGTAATTATGTAAAATGGCTACAATGGTGACATGCGTTTGTTTTAAAAGTGAATAATACAAAACCTTTTATTACAGCGATTTTATCTAATGACATCACGACAACTGAAACGAATGGAGTCTGTCACACGTTCCGCAATTTATAGTCATTTTTCCGAAACACTTGCTGGATGTCCCACGATCAGGGCATATAAGAAACAACGTGAATTTATTCAAGAATCAAATCGTCGGATAGATGAGTGCCAGTGCCATTTCTATGCAGGTTTAGTTTGTACTAGGTACGTTGTTAATGATACATGCCACTATCCATTTCTGGGAACAGTAAATTTTTCCAAAAAATTTACTTTAGCTACACCCAAATAGTTTCTCAGACTTAAAGGCAATAAAGAGGTAATTTCGGGTCACATAAACAGATGTGGAGCTTCCATTGTGGGTCCTTGCAAAGGGAGGACCTGGACTCAGAAAGCGCCGCCTTCATCCCCTCCCCCACCTCTACACCATCCGCCCCCCTCCCCTAAATTCTTCTACATGCCCCTGGCTAAACTATTTTGGCTTTAAGGTACCTTGGAAATTGGTAGCATTAAGGATTTATA
>JAHWFP010114654.1:104044-131707 GCA_023313725.1 Lithobius niger | reverse complement strand
TTGCTTGTTTATTTCAAGATCTTGCATACATAATGATTTTCTTTTTATTTTATAAAATTTGGTTTCTAACTTCAAGCTCTTATGTGCGTAGCATTTTTTATGTTGCTAAATACTTTTGCTTTAATTAAATCAGAATGGAATAAAAAAGCACGGTAGCAGATTATTAAAGTAAAAACCAAGCTGTGCTACAAGAAAAAAAACACGAACAACGTTTCGAAAATTTTCAATTTTCGTTATCAGGTATGCATAATAAAATTAAAGCATGGCAAATGCCACTAAGTCATCCTATGTAAAAGCATCACCACAAAAAAATAAAACAACAGGGAACAATACCATCAATTTAAAAGGATAAAAATCAAGTCCAATCTACTTGATTTCCCCAAGACAAAGGTTTGGGTGGTGCATTTCGGCTGCCATTTCTGCCTCTTCTGAGAGGGGAAATTGGTGGTTTTGATCCTTTTAAATTGATGGTGTTGTGCCCTTTTGTTTTATTTTTATTTTTATTGTGATGATGCTTTCACATGGGATGACTTAGTGGCATTTGCCATGCTTTAATTTTATTATGCTTACCTGATGACGAAAATTGAAAATTTTCGAAACGTTGTTCGTGTTTTTTTCTTGTAGCACAGCTTGCTTTTACTTTAATAATTAAATCACAAGACATGAATCAAGGTGCCGTTTACGGAACTACTCGCCTCTGCATCATTCTCGCAGCTAGAAGCAGAAATCAACTCAAATTTCAACAAGCCGGCAGTTTTAGGTCATGCCAGCTCGTAACGCAAACTGTCAATAATGTGAGTTCAGACGCAACTGGGAAATTGTTTGCGTCAGTATGAATTCTTTATCTTATTGTCACGGATCATAAGAGTGCAAGCATTTCCTTACACGATGTCAGATTTACCTAACCTAAGTAGTGTTGTTACCACGGCAACGAACACCTTTATAATTGCTATTAAATTCTAGCTGCCAGCCTGCTAAGGCGAGTCGCTGCGTAAACGCTCCCTTATTTTGCAATTTTTTTCAGTCATTAAAGCACGTAAAATTATCATTTAAATAAAATCATGTATGACGTCATACACACTTTTTCACACGGTACGCATCGCATAAGCCACAGAGAAAGACTGGGAGTGGGGGGGGGGGGGGGCCAAATTGAGCTGTTACCCTTAAGCATACGATTACGCATTAACTGAACCTAGAAGAGAACAAACAAACAAGCACGGGAGCCGGGAGCCGCGTACGTGTTCTACTACGTATATCAAAGAGGAGAAAGGGAAGGAAACCAAGAGGAAAGGGAGAGGACAGGATAAAAGGAGGAGGGGAGGGAGAGGATTGGCGGAAAGGGGGAGTGTTACACAAACAAAAATCGACTGTTGCAGTGAACGATCAGGCAGCACCGAGCAAATACTGGGAAACAACCACGGGTCAAACAAATCCCCGGGCGAAGCCGGGTATGATGCTAGTAAAATCATAAATTCTTGCTTTAGTTGGATTGTTGGACCAGTAACCTATTTTACCAAAAATCCACATATAAATACTACACAGTAGGCAAAAGAAGTAATATTTTCAGTACCCAAGCTGCCTAAATATCATATTTTCAAGGTTTTTTTTCTAATTTCAGATGGCTCAAAATCAGACTGGACTTCATGGGCTGCTTCATTGTTATCAGTGCTATTGTTTTTGCATTGTTAAATAAAGGCAATTTGAATTCCAGCGATGTGGGATTATCTATTACATCTGCACTGACAGTAAGTTTACTAAGCAAAAAAAAAATTAAGCTATTCAAACAATACATTGTCCGTGAAATACTATTTTATTTATCTTTTGATTAAATGTTTTTTTTAAGTGTATATATTAATGTTCATTTTCATACAACTCTGCTTTTCAGGTGACTTCCCTTTTAAACTGGTGTGTGAGGATGCTTACCGATATGGAGAAAGATTTTGTTGCTGTTGAACGAATAAAAGAATATGCCATAACAGATTCCGAGGTAATAATGTAGATTTTGAACTTAACCAACTAGCCCTGGTAAGCTAGTCAAGCTCTCAGTACTTACCAAAGCTTTGCTACTTATGCAGTGACTCATAGGGATTTCTTTATCGCAACATCACGCCAAAACTACTGACCCGAATTTGATGAAATTTTGTGTGCTGACTAACTACTACGGCACCTAGGAAAGTGTCTTTTTTTTTCAGATCGAAAATCGGGTATATTTTCACGGGAAATTAAGAAAAAGCAATCGGAAATTGTTAGAAACCAATTTTTAGGGTAAGCCCTTTGTTAAAAAAACCTATTATTGGAAAACATTTTTGGTGTCCATTGATTGCAATTAAACGGGTTGTACTTGTTCTTTGCTTTTAGTGAGCACGAGCCCAAACTAGGTCATCTATCCCCGTTAAATGATGCGTTGTATAAACAAACAAAGAATGTGACAGTTTTGATGACTAACAATTCAGGTTCACAAGAACCATGCAACGGCAATATTGATCAACAAAGAAAAATTGGTTCATAAATAATAAACAAACAAATTTGCCACAGACATGGAACGGTGACAGAAGGGAGATGGGCCCACTAACACTGCTCCCAGACTTAGAAAAGGTGATCAAAAGATAAATAACCATAAAGGGTGCTTCAAATGCCTGTCAAGGGGTTCCTTATGGTGAAGTCGGTGAAACCCGGCAAGAGTGGAAGACCCAACAGTCTCCTTGCTGAGGCCGTTCCAGATTGGAACGATCCAGATTGAAAAGAACTTTCGGCAACAGTCCCAATGCGAGGTGGGGTAAACCAGTTTTAAGACCCCAGCGAGGTGAAAAATCATAGAATGGGAGATCAATCCCCTAAGAATCTTAAAGACTAAGATTAGATCAAACCAAAGCCAGCGGAGCTCCAACAGCTCCAAGCCAGTTTGGAGCAGACGTTCACCACACCCAAGGTTTCTAAACCCTGCTAGACTTTCCGTAAAAAGGTGCTGGACTTTCTCAATATTAACTATATCACCAGCCAGGTAAAGGGAACAAAGTGGAGTGGCATATTCAAAGATAGGACGCTCAAAGATCTTAATGCTCAAACATTTAGTAGGGATGTTGCCAGAGATAAAAAAAAAAAAAAAAAAATATACAATGGCTGATTAAGAATAAACTAAAGCACAGATTTTCCTGCAATGAAGGGATAGTTTCAGGTTGCCAGAAACCAGACCTCGAGGTCACAAATCTCATTAGTGGAAAGAAGTGGTGACTGGTCCAGAAATTAAAGGTTACCACTGTTATGAATACCAACACGAAAGGTACACCATTTACGAACTGAAAGCTGTAGTTTCCAAGTTTGGGACCAATCTGTGATTCAAAGAATCTGAGCGTCCAGGGTAGGGGAACAAGAGGGGAAGAGAATCTCCGCTCCAATCTTCAAATCGTCTGCGAATTTAAAACCAAAGTAGTAGTCAGAAGGAAACTGAAAACCAGGAAAAGAAGTGGCCCAAAAACCGACTCTTGGGGGACCCCACAAGGGATCGGAACCTAGGAGGACGATGATTTTTCAACACTCACTCTTTGGGTGCAGTTAGCCAAGAAGGCAGCTAGCCAAGAAGGCAGCTAGCCAAGCCTTAAGGTTTCCTACGGTGCCACAATCGTCGATTTTAAGAAGCAGTGTTAGATACACCAACGATTCAAAAGTCTTTTTAAAGTCGAAATAGATAGCGTTGGATGGAACCCCCACATCCAAGGCAGAAGTTCACCTATCGAGAACAACAAAGCACTTGGTGGGTAGTAAACCCAAACTGGTACTGGGTGATGATACTGTTGTTTTCGAAGAAGGCAACCAAGTGTGTCTTGTATCAAAAACTATAACAAAGATTCCATTTTTTATCCAACTAAGAATAAAAATTAAACGTTCCAGGAAAAAAAATCGTCCAGGATTAAGCACAAAAATGAAAAAGGAAAGACAGGAAGAGAGTAAGAGGGAAGGATGGAAGGGGCTATGGAAAAAGAAAGGGAGGGAGGGGGGTGGAGTGAGGGAGGGAGGATGCAACTGCCTTCCCCACCTCGTAGAAACTGCCCTTCCCCTCCCATAGAAATAATCTTAACCTCCGCTCCCGTATGTCAAGATGTAATGGTGGCATACCTAGTATTCATGATTGTAGGTAACTTTTTTTAAGTTCAGACAAGTCAAGTCAAGTTGGTTTTGGCAGTGACACCAGTGGCATAGCAAGGTTTAGGTTGGCCCGGTGGCAACCTGTCTCTTGAGACCTCTTCCCTTGCCTTCCCCTGCCCCCCCCCCCCCCCCATCTCTTCCCTACCCATCTTCCTGTTCTAAACTTTAATCTGCGCGAAAGTTAAAGAAAATAAAATGGGAATGGAAGAAAGGGAACTCTGTAGCCCAAATAAACTGTAATACAATTTTTAACCCATCAGACTCTTCCACATTTCGAAAATACAAGCTAGAAACATTGCTGTATGAGATCAGGATTGACTTCAGAGTCGTCTGAGGTGGGAAGTTTGAGTTTTAGTAGCCCAACCCACTCTGTAGGAAGCCACTGGTTGACACAGAATATGCACGTCGTTTTACTGGGGTGACAATTCAATCTCCATAGTCAAAAATAATTATTAGATCTGGGGCTAGTCAAGTAAATTCGTAAACAATGGAGGAGGATCCACTAAGCAACTGTACTGTCTAGCATTAGAGTCTTTTTGTGAAGCAGGTCTTGGGTACCTCAGCATAGCTGGAAGTCTCTACCTGAATGCGTGAGTGCCTATGTGAGACCTTACATGTGCCTACAATGTGGGCATGTGCAGTACAGGTAGGTGGGAGCACAATCATTGCATCTTCGAAAATTCTTGAAAAAGACAAAAATTTGGCATCCCCTCGAAATTCCTAGTGGCTTTTAAATTTGTTTCTACTTACAACCTGATTGTAGGTAAGTAGCTATAGACCAAGAAGTTGTTCATCGATGGCACCACAAATCTGACAAATGAAAGACTGGGTCGATTCCACCAGAGTGATTCACATCGTCTTCAGTTCCCCTGAGACTGAATGATGGTAGCTTTTCATTTTTGAATATTGTAGTTATAGTTGTAGTTGTGTTGTATTTGTAGTTGTAGTTATTATGATCACTCACAATCAAGCTGCTCTCACCTACAAAGATCTCTAGACAGACTATTTTGCCCTTGTTTGGGCTCACCCTGTGGATGAGAGCAAAGGCACCTTGCTGGTGGTAAATTAAAAAGCACAAAACCGCACTGCCTTCATCACCTTGACTTTAAGTGTCAACTGCCATTAATAGGCCTAAATGTGGGTGGCTAACATGCAGAAGAATGAAGCCTCAAACAAGCGGTAGTTTCTGCTGTTTAGCTTGCTGAAACCAGTCCGGTTTTGTGCTTTTAGTTATGATGGTAGTTGCTGCAGTTAAGCACACTGTTGGACTACTATCGTACACGGCGATAGCCATGTATACAGTATATATGATTGAAGTCCTCTTTCCAGAAAAACTAAAAGTATTAATTTCTCCGTTCCTAATCAATATGTTTCAACCAAACTTTGCCAGATAGTAGATAGGTATAGAAGGTATATGTGTACCAACTTTTACGCAATTCCGTGCAAGAGTAAATGTAGGGAGCCACACGTAAATTTGAAAACTGTTCACTTGTTGTTGTTGTTGTTCTTCTTCTTCTTCTTCTTGTGTGACACAGTTTAAGAAAAAACTACAATCTGAAACATGGTCTAAGCCAGAAATTTCCCTGGCCTTCATCCTCAGAGAGACCATTTTTTTCAAATGGTCGAGCCATTCTGGAGTTATTGGTGCCTGAACGATCATTTTTTATTGTTTTACATTGTTTTAACCATTGTAGTTAGGGAACAATGCCACTCAGCAAACTCCAGATCCACTCTTCGTGCACGTGTCATGTCTTTGCTACAAAGTTGATTGTTGAAGGGCAAAATGAAATACTGGTGTGGTGCCCATCGCTGAATCAGATTATCGGGTGCCCTTATGCTGAGTGTCAGGTTTTTTGTGATGCCTCCTTTGACCCAGTAGGGTGTGTGGGCAGCATAGGAGTTGTGGTTGCGTCCTTGAAGGTCTCTGTCAAGCGACGTGTTCCTGTCATCACTTCCAGCATGGTGTGTGAGATGCTCGCCATCTCCGTAGCATTGTACGTGGCTCTGGATCTAGAGTTACCGTCCTTTTCGGTTCACACAGACTCTCAACTGAGTTACAAGCATCTGCAGCGGTGCCTGGAGCACCTTGATGTGACCAATCCGCTTGTTTTCTTGATAGCATGGACATTTTGGATCGCTTCTAGAACAAGCACGGTGGGGTTCCAGTGGTCCAGGGGTCACTGTGGAAATCCTGGGAACGAGCAGGTGGATGGGTTGGCTAAGGATGCGGTTCGACTGAATTGTCCGGAGGTTTCCCCGGTTTTCTCTCTAAAATGCGCAGAACCCCAGTGAAGTGATGGGCTTATCAGCAGTGGCAAGGGGACTGGACCTCGGCGTTGGTCGGTAGGCAGTTTCACGAGATTCACCCACTCTGTAGTGTGCGGACGGACATTGACCGCCAGAGTTACAGGGATGCGAAAACGGCATCCAGGCTGCGGGCGCATGCGCATCTTTTTGGGTGAGCAGTTTCGCCCTTTTGTGGATCGTGTCTGGTAGATGAGACACCGGAACATGTGCTTCTTTTTTGTCACTGGTACGTGCAGTTGCGAGTAGGACTGGCTCCCTGTATTCGTGACCACCCTTCGTTGCGCGACTTGCTCTTGCACATGAGGGGCAGAAACCCGATTGCAAGACTATGTGCTGCTGCTAAATTTTGTAGGAGAGCGAAGATAGAGGTGTTTGACGAAGTCTCCTGGTTTGCATCTGGTGCTCTGCTTTCAATTGTGTGTGAGTGAGACCTGCGTGTGGAGTGGTGCTACAGTGCTACGGTGCTGAAGTGCTATGGTGTTACAGTGCTACAGTCATGGTGTGGTGTTGTGGTGTTGTGTTGACGGAGATATGGTTGCCTTCGACTTTGTTGGAGTAGGTGACGGTGAAGTGGATTGGTGAAATTGATGTAATATAATAGAAGGTGTCGGCCAATAAGCCTACAGCTTGTTATTAAGCCCAAGCTGCAGATGTTAAGTGGAAGGTTTTACCACCATCAGGAACAGTTGTTTTTGGCCGCATGAGGGAGGAAACCGGAGTACCCGAAGGAAACCCTCGTGCAACGGGCGGGAAACAACCGGAGAAAAATCCGTACATATACACTTCCCTTCCCAGGATCGAACCCAGGTTGGTACGACGCCATAGATGTACAGCTGGGACCAGGACGCCTATCGAATCTGACGCCCCAGTGCTCGCAACTACCCGTGCACCCGTGTAATTGGTATTTTTGGTGTTTAGTTTTTTGGTATGTTTCGTGTGATTGGTGTTCTTGCCCCACTTGGGGTTATGTAGCGTTTCGATGTCAGGGCATACGGCGTTGGGCCACGGCCACGAATAAATTTATGACCGAACGAATCCGTGGTTCAGCTAAAACCACACAGATTTAAACCAAACTAAGTTACGTTGTTAATTTCGAAACTGGCATTTAGAAACGATAGAATGACGTATGTATTTCATAGATGCAAGCTTTCAGACCTGAGTTGAATTGTTTCAAAATGGCCAGCAACAATAGACTGCATGCATAAACCTTTGTAACGCGACGCCATATCTGTAAAAAAGGTACACGGATTAAAAAACAAAAACGTCAAGTGTGCCGTAAAAAACGGGGTTATATGATTGTAGTTTCACTTAATTTGTTAAAATGTACACAGATAAAAATTGATGATTTTAATTGAAATAATCAAATGTGCAATTGAGAAAATTGCATCTGTTTAAGTGCTGTTGTGTTTTCCGAATCATGTATTTAAATCGTAAAGCACAACAGCACTTAAACAGACGCAATTTTCTCAATTGCACATTTGATTATTTCCATTAAAAATCATCAATTTTTATCCGTGTACATTTTAACAAGTAAAGTGTAACTTCAATCTTATAACCCAGTTTTCACGGCACACTTGACGTTTTTGTTTGTAATTACATATCATTACGTTTACTCCCATATTTTACTGTAAAACCCGTATGAGTGCAGTCATAGGAATTAACTTAAACGATGTGATTTTTTTTATGGTTATTAGGCATGCTGGGAAGTAGAGGAAAATAAGCCACCTACCACTTGGCCTGAACATGGATGCATACTTTTCGAACAGTACAAAACATGCTATCGTGAAGGTCTGGATCTGGTATTACATGGAATAACATGCAACATTAATAGCCAAGAAAAGGTGAGTCTCAGTATGTTTACTGTTGAATTACATTTTCGCATTCTGTTTTACCATTGAGTTTGAATAGTGAGTTTGCGTGTGCCTAGGAAACTTGATTAGTCTTACCAGAAGTGGCATAAAGGAGGAGTCTCCAAGATGATTCTACTCCATATTCCATAATTCATTCATGGTGGAACATGGGCAGAACCACCTTGGAGATCTTGTGATCCCCCATCCAGCTAGTTACTGAATGAATGACTGTTTTTACTTTTTCATAAAAATATGTTAAAATCGATAGTGTTAGACTGTATATCATGTGTACCGATAAATATCGGGTTGGTGCCAATCAACGGCCGACGATAATTGCTAGGTGCAATCGGACGGCAGCGGTAGCCGTGATTGATCAATAGAATAAATTGCTGAGCCTGGCTGTTTAGTTACTAGACTACTAAGTCTGCTATATGATGTTATAGGGCAAAGCATGGTACAAGCAATGGCCTCTTGGTCCTCCTCGTTGGGTAGCGAAGCGACGTGGCCAGGAATCGTTTCTTACAGGCCTGACTCAAAGAGCCGGGGTATTTTTACCATCGCTCAGTGCAACTGGGGGGGGGGGGGGGGGGACACCCAAGTAAAACAAAACATTAAAATGGAAGAGGGGCTATAATGGTCCTAGATATTTATTTCCAGGATTGGCTTCAAAGTCCTCACTTACGTTTAGAGGTGCGTCTTCCGTCCTTTATCCCTTTACAATCTCCGATTATCCGGAACATCGTAGACTTTCTGGGAATCATTAGTGCCAATCGATATACTGTAAAGTACGTTTTTCATGGGACTCATCAGCAGTATTCATAAGGGGTGAACGGTTTGAAGGGTGAGGGTCAGTCATTAAGTTTCAAACCCAAATACTGTCATTGGCCAGTTAGGCCTCCAGTAATGGCAGACATTATCATATGTCCTCCCCTCAACTTATTTCAGTTGGTAGAAGAGAAAGAGACGGTAAAACAATGAAAAAGGTAGAGCGGAATGGGTAGAAGGGATACAATGGTGTTACATGTTAAGCAGATGAAAATGTGGTTTTTGCTCTTAGGCTACAACACAGGCACTGCAATAGCATATTACGTTACACAAACGTTTGCAACAATGGATGGTATTCAAATGCGTCACAGTATTTTGGCTCTGGCCAGAGACTTATGATATTGCAACAAGGTAATCACTTGGCAAACTTTAATGTTGTTCAACGGGCATTTTTAGGTTTAAGCGTTTGTGTAAACACTAAACTTATGCCAGGAGCGAATAACTATGCTATTGCTCCCAAAGGTACATAGTTAAGTGCCGTTAAAGGAAGGTTAAAAGTGAAGAAGTGACTGGGCTGATTGTCACTTCCCACAAAAATTATGTTGTGTAGGTTTTTACCACACGACTTGTAAACGACTTGTACGAGAGAAAAGGAGTTTTGTTTCTCAAGAAAAGGCTGGGTGGGGTAAAAAATTGTATGTATTGCCAACCGACTTCATGCCAATTGCCTTGCGTGCCATAGTGTCAATGCCTCTTAGCACTTCTTTGCTAAACTAAGACTTTGGCGAATTTAAATCAACTGACCTGGACCCAGGAGGTTAAGTCTGCAGCTCTTTTTCCTGATGACCTTGTGACAGGCAGTGGAATGCAAGGCGAGCGTTACATAATGGATGCTTCAACGTTTAGATAATAAGGCTATAAGATCCTGGTCTTACTGTGTAGTCATCTGTCTGCTAGCAAGGCATTAACTATTGTACGTAGCTCTGGGTGTCTGAGGAACCCATCATTTTTTAAAACTTGTGTAGGCCTTTGTTGTTGTTTGTTACTTTAAACACATTTTTTATTATACTCCTTTGTTCGCCCAGAATTATCATGCCTAGTCACTTAGCAGTTGGCAAACGTGGCAGCAGAAAACTAGTAGCTTTTAGTTATAGAGTGAATAAAAAAAGGGAGAAACAAATTAAGGTGGCTGCGTGAGAATTAAAGCATAAGTTTCTTAAAACTGTGATTTCAACGGCATTGAAAACCATCGTTACTGCTACTAACTTGAACATCAGAAATGTCCCAAATTCAAGTGTACTTTTTCTTTTTTCCTCAGATTTGTTTTGTCTTCCACAAGGCCAGTTGTAGTACTACTGACGAAACTAGCTACGTGGGAGAGAGGTCTACCAGAGGTTGCGAATTTTTGGCTCAGAACTTTGGGTTTGAGTTAGCTTTGAAAAACGTATCAAGGCCTAATGAAGGCTTAACTACAAACTAACAAGTTTGAAAAGATGACTAAGGCTTAAGAAAACTATAAGAAAAAATAACCCTGATTTTAAGGGACTTAAGAAACCAGCTTGTTTTGGGCCTAGCAAAAGAAACTACCCTAACGAAGGAAAAATAGGCCTACTAAAGACTAAAATGGCAGAAATCCCGCTTGCCAGAAGCACCTAACAGGGTGTCAAAGAGGACAAGCTGGGTGGGTGGCTGGTCCAAAGGCTAACTGATTTTTCCATGCTTGCCCATTTCTTTTATGCGATTTGCTCACCCCTGTGAACCGCAAAATATCGAGGTTGTTCTGGGAAATGGAAAGTTCTAGAAGTTTCCAGACACACAAACCGGAAAAGGAATTTAAAAGACATACATAAGCTCACCTATGTAACATTAAACAGATAGGACTTAATTGGTCATAGGCCCCAATAAACATTAGCAATATACAAGATTTGCAAGAAACAACCACTGTTTACACAATTCGAAACTTCACATGTTTAAACATTATTGTACATCTGTCTTTTCTTTAGGTGGGAATTGTGGGTCGCACAGGTGCTGGCAAGTCCTCGTTAACCCTTGCATTATTTCGCATCATTGAAGCAACGGAAGGAGCCATCTTTATTGATGGCGTCAACATTGCAAAAATTGGACTGCATGATCTTCGAAGCAAACTGACCATTATTCCTCAAGTAAGACCCAGTATTCATTAGGTCGCTGAAAGTTAAATAAGTGGTTCACAGAAGCGCATGCGTGGCATTTTTTAATTACTGCTCGAAACCTTTTGTATGCCACAGTCTAAAAATAAATTCCGTTCACGCATCAGCTCTTTCATCAAACACTTCCTGGAGCCGATGACCGCATCATCCCTTTGCTCCATTCACATGATTGCCTTGAAACGAATCTAAGGGCCGTAAATAGTCATGTTACAATTAGAAACTTGGATCCACAGAAAGACTTTTATAGTGTGCAACATTTGCACACTGAACCTGGTGTTAATGCATAAGTATTGTACTCCACAACAAAGTGTAAGTTGTTGAAGGTTTTTTTGGTTTGGTAAAAAGAAAAAAAACATTGCCCACATCTGAAAAATCGCGGCTAAAAAATAATAAAAACACCGCCCGCTCGTGTCAGTTTTTTTTTTGTACCACTCCTGCGAACCACTTAATTAATTTTCAGCGGCCTTAATTTAACCAGGAATGAATAAACGCATGTGGTTTTTCTGCTCTTCCCTATATCTGTTTAAAAACACATTAGCACAATAGCAGGAAAATCCTAATTCTGCTAATTAGCATGACATGCTCGTGCATGACTAGAATGGTGACTAGGCTGACTCACCTTCTCTTGGGGAGGCTGCAGAAGCTGATGGTTCAATGCTGAGCAGTTCAAAATATTTTATCCACGTACTGTGCAATGGTTTACTTTTTTTTAATTATGCATTTTAAGCGAATTATGCATGTTTTTTTGCAAGTCTACTTTGGTCAAGAATAAGGCTGGTAATTTACTTATTTTTTAAATATTAATGTTCCCACTGTCCCATACCATCAAAAATGCTTATTAAGGTTAGTTTGTCTTATTTGTTGTTTGTTGGCGACCTATTTCAGTTTAGGCATTAATAAAGATAGGTATAAGTAACAAAAGCGAAAGCTCTTGAAGAATGTGAGAGAACAAAAACAAGTATTTCATTCCAAACACTATAAATAGTGTGAAAAGTTTGGTCCACTAATAAATACAAAGTTAACGTTTGGTGGGAAAAGAGCATACATAGGGCTTAGGAAGTCCACCCCAAATTTGCTCCCACCTGAAAAAGCAGCAATGAGGTGCTTCGTAAGTGCACCAACAGTCCCCACCCCTTTAACGATTGTTGGTAGCCTGTTCTATTTGCCGGTGTTGCGAAGCTGGATTGGTTGATCGTCAGTCGTAAGATCACTTACCTCACAAAATCTGTCCTGTATGCATATGAAAAAAAAATTGTCGGCACTGAAGGTGTAAATTAAGTTTCACTGTATCCTCCTGATTTTATGGCTAAATGGGTGAAAGTTTTTCAGTCATAGCCAGGTCTTGTTGGAAAGGTTTATGCCTAGTAAAATTTGTTGAACCATTGCCGAACTCACAACTGTAAACGTACCACTCTTGAGGTAGGATGTTCATGAACTCCAATTTAAGGTGTGCGACTGCCCTGGATTTAATCCAGCTTCCACTGCTATGAACTAGAACAGTGGTGCATTGTTAGCATACCTTTGCGTAAACATCTAACACTTTTTTGGACTGAAAGACATACGAAAATTAAGATACAATGATCAAAGACCATCAATCATTGGATCATGTAAATTTGGTTGTAGAATTGTTGATGGTTTTAAATTTCTCACCCGCTGCTTGTGGTGACACTTTATGGAATGGAAACTTGGTCTTCTAAAATTATGTCTTAAATTATAAAGGTACCGGCGCATAACAACCAAATTGAAAATTTGCTAACTTTTAAAAACCGTGTCCATTCCTGAATGCACTTAAAAATTATAAGAAGAAACATACTGTTCGGCTTCCAAAATGTTAAGCACTAATACTTGCTAATTCAGTTGGTCTCCTGACTAGTGTTGTCTGTGGGGCTACCATGTATAACAAAATTTAAAATTAAGTGATAAATGGCGCCCCATTTTAAATTAATCACTAAATCCATTTGTTCCTTAAATGTATAGGAACAAATGGATTTAGTGATTTGTCTTTACAGGTTGAATAGTAACAGCAGAGCTAATGATGTATGCACGTCCGTTGGGTTCATTACACTCCTGGTAATAGTATTCCTAATTATCATTAAGTGGACCATGCAAATATGTTCGGCTAAATTTTGATAGATCACTAAACCAGTGATAGTAGTTTTGTGTAGTAAGTTATAATTAACCCCTTCTACACCATGACGTACGTCTATGTAAGATAAAACAAAAACTAGCTTTGTAATTAGCTTTATTGTGGTTTGGCATAGGAGCCAAGAGAATGTGAGAACAAATCGTGTTCTCACCTATGTACGCAAAAGACATGGAAAAGGTCCCCTCTGTGCGTACGTCTGAACGGAAGGATTTAATGAATAGCGACAAACATTTCTTTTTTTTCAAGGATCCTGTACTTTTCTCTGGCACACTACGCAGCAACCTAGATCCATTTGAAGTGTATTCTGATGAACAACTCTGGACAGCATTACAACACTGCCATTTATGTGATTTTGTAAAAACTTTGCCAGAAACCCTACACCACGAAATAGCTGAATGTGGTGAAAATCTCAGGTAATATGAATCTGAAAACATAGTAGAGCAGAAATTGTAAGTGACGTGGTGATTATGAACTCTCATTTTGCTTACAATATTTTCTCACTATTGAAACATTGGAGAACAAAAAAAAAGTCTGGGCAAAGTAAAGTATACAATCAAGATTCTCTCTACACATCTTCCAATTAATTTTCTTTAAGACTATTTGTTTTGATTAGTTGCAAGTAAATTAAAGGTGACCAATGTAATTTTCAACAGCTTTACTTTGTTCCATAGTTCGATTTTAGATTGATTCAAGAGCAGCAGACAATACTTTTAATTAGTCATTTGAAATTATTGTAGAAAACCCAAAATGTGGTTATATTGATGCGATCAGTGATGTTCGATTTTTAAGGACGCAAATAAAGAAAGCATTTATCATTCACAATAAGGTAACAGGTGTAAGTTTCCAAGTCACTTCATGGTAGTTCCTAGTTGCCTGTCGTGTGTATATAGGAAGTAATTTCTTTCCCTATCCAACTGCAAAAGGGTTGCATAGGAAAATAGAGTTAATGTGTTATTTTATCCTCATACCTAGGTTCTACGGAAGATTAAAGTTTACAAACTTCTGAGTGGTGCTACATCCGGCTGTCTGTACATGCTGTGGTTAACTTTTAAATTGTTGAATTTGCATTAGCCAGTATTTAATAAGCCATCTTTAGGTACCGCAGAAAGAATAATTAGGCCAATAAGCAAAGGCCACAGAATGATCAGTAAATCACAAGCAGAAACGTTGATGTCTATATTCTCTCAATAAGTATTCTCTTCCCTTCACGTTTATACAGGGTGCTCCTAAACCCTACGCATAAACTTAAAGGATGGATTCTATGATACAAACGAAGAATAAAAGGTCATATAAACATGTGTTCAGAAATGCTTCCTAAGGGCACTGCCGCCCTTTGAAGGTGGTCCCAAAACCCGGTCCCATCTCAATAACTCGGAATACGTTTGAGCTACAGTGTTGAGCTTTGGTGTGCAAAATAACAGTAATATTGGCAAGATGAAATCCACCTAGGGAGGGGCCGAAATGGTGGGAGGGGTGACTTAGCTCCTCCCTCCCCCTGATATTGCTGATGTTCAACGTTGTACCATGTCCCTTACCAGAAAGGGATTCCCCAGAAAGGGACCTAGAAAAGGATCCTCTTGTTGGAAACCCATAGAAATTCCATTCGAGGAAAATGGATTTAAAGAAAGCACTGCATGGTTCAAATTGAAAGAACAAAACCTTTGTGTACGTAACGTGCAAGACCAGTTGGAAATTTCAGGTTAAACTTAGTACTACTACGGATTTCCATCACATCCATGAGATGCCATTCAGGTCCGAGTCATTCAGGTCCGACATCATTGCTTTTGTGTTCACTTTGTGATTCAAGTCTGAGTCATTCTAGTACCTATAATTCTCGTTTACAGTAACAAAGAAATTGCCGATATTCATTTCATGTACGGACGTAGAAAAGGTAACGCCCATGAAGTGCAACGGCATTACCAATGTCAGTTTCCATGCATCGACGACTAAAGAACCATGACGTCCTTTGCCCCCCGCCCCTTCTCCCTCCAATAATGATGGTGGAAGACCTAGGACCATTCGGACACCAGCAGTCAAAGAGGCGATCTTGGAAATGGTCGCGCAAACCCCCTCAATAAGCGCAAGACGAATTGCTGCCGAAGTAGGGGTTTCACATGCAACCATTTGGGGAACATTGCATGAACAGCACCTGTATCCATACCATCTTCAGCGGGTACAGGCACTGCTAGACATAGATCACGCACCGAGGCTGGAATTTTGTCAATGGCTGTCACAGCAGCGTGCTCAGAACCAGTGCAGGAGCAAGAGGGGGGCGAAGGGGGCGGCCGCCCCGGGCGCCGAAAGGGGAAAGGGCGTCAAAAATGCTGCCCCTCTCTCCAAAAAGCAAAACTAAAAAAAAAATTAAACTTTAAGAAATGCTCTCTTGGCAAAGCCTAGCCTAAATACAAATGGTCTTAAAAAATGTGTGAGTTGCAGCAGTAGTTTATAATGGTATCATCTGACTGGCCAGTAAACTCACAAGAACGTAAATTTGGCAATAAACACTTAATTTTCGGCCCGATATTTGGGACTGGTTCACAAGAAAAATGTTAAAACCTTAAAAAAAGTGGGAGCTGCCACAAATTGTGGACTTCACACAACCACCAAAAATCATCTAATATGGCAGCTGTATGAAGTCCACAATTTGTGGCAGCTCCCACCTTTTTTAATGTTTTACCAATTTTATTGTGAACAATATCCAGATTCCGGGCCAAAAAGTAAGTATTTGTTGCCAAATTCATACTTTCTTGTGAGTTCCTGGCCAGTCATAGGGTACCTCTATCATAAACTAAATACAATTAATCCTTCAATCCTTCAAATGTTGACAAATATTTTTGTCTCACGCCTACCCACCTCACCACCTTCATGTCAGATTCTTGTGTTTTCAGAATGTTGAAATTATCGATGTGGCACTGTGATGGGTTCATTTTTGGGTAGATTTGGGAGGAGGAGTGTGGGAGTGGAGGGATGCTGCAGTATGATGTAAAATAGCGGTAAAACGGGGTGCTCAATGGGCTACTGGCCCCGGGCGCTCAAACGCCTCGCTCTGGCACTGCTCAGAACCCACAATTTATGCATGATTCTGACTACAGACGAGGTCTAGTTTACGAGAGATGCTATTATGAACTTCCATAACAATCACATCTGGGCAGATGAAAAACCCAGTGCAATCATACAATCAAGGCACCAGCAGACATTTTCTGTGAATGTATGGGGTGAAACAGTAGGGGACCATTTGATAGGGCCATTTATCTTGCAACGGATCCTGAATGTTGGCAATTCTACACTTCCTGCAACATGATTTGCATGTAATTCCCTTGACTTTTACCTTTGGAGCGTTTGAAGACACTCATCTATAGTCAGCCAGTCCCAAATATTGAGGTACTTCATGAACGGATAGTGGCTGGTTTCGAAGTGGTAAGAAATACCTCTGGAGGGCTTGAATGGGTAAGGCAGTCAATGGGACGCATGGAAGCATGCATCGGAGTTGGAGGGGGACATTTCGAACATTTATTAAAATGTGCCAATGTCGTTCGCAATTTGTTGGGTGTCCCCAAATGCTGTGTGACCTCATAGTGTGATGTACTACTGATAATGCAGTGATGAATCCCCGTTTTGTATCGGTGATGTCACTCTTGAGGTTTGTCCATGACACTTGTGTGGTCTTAGAGCATTGGAAGGTCGCAAGTTGACCCCTATGAGCCCCCTTTGGGGTGGGGAGACTCCAAAGCCAGCTAAGTGGTCCTGATTGGGAGCATGTGATGAAAATCCGTAGTATTGTACTATGTTTTACTGGCCAACTGGTTCCTGCATATTACATAAAGCACGATTTTGTTCGTTTAATTTGAACCCTGCATTCTTTTTTTTCAATCCATTTTCCTCAAAACCGGTTGGTCCTACGAGTTTACAACAAGAGACTCCCTTTCTGAGTCTCTTTCTGGGGAATCCATTACTGGGGGCTAAGTCGTCCCCCTCACCATTTCGTCCCCTCTCTGGGTGGATCTCATCTCGCCAATGCGGTGGATTCATAGCCTTTATTACTGTTATTTTGCATATCAAAGCTAATCTTTGTAGCTCAATCGGATTCCTCAAACCTTTGGTTTACAGAATATTGTCATCACTAGTCTGAAGTGGGTCACATTTTTTTTGGAATCATTGCCCCGAAATTTCTCCGACCCATAAACCAGTTGATCCTAGTGACATGTTTAAAAGAAAATGTACGCAGCTTCACCAGGTCGTCTGTGAGATAAAATTTGCAACAGAGAAAATACTTTTACTTGCGAGGTCAAAAAATAAAAACTTATGTCGCGGTTACATAGCAGAGGCCGCTGGTTGTGCTTAAGTAACATCACAAGACAAATCCTCGTGATTTGGATGTAAAGAAGACAACAGCCTTATAAGTTCACAACTTAGTCGCGGGTCACTCGGGGCATTTCAGATCTGTGTAATATAGGGTGGATGCATGGATGGTGATCCTTCCCATCAACTCCTTGGTCTTCCATCATAGGAGATGGTCAATTTCGCACACTCGCAAAGAAGTTGCACCACTTGGCAACTAGTTTGCAGCATGTTATGTACACCTGCGACGGACTCATATGTTCCACAGTGGTTGTGTGCAGTCCTAGGTTCCCCCAGTATGCGCCCCAAGTCATTTAACCAAGGCAAAGATGACATTGCAAACAGTTTATTTATTTTGTAAAATAAATACGGCACATTTTTTTATGAAATTTCAGTGTTGGACAACGTCAGTTGGTGTGTCTTGGTCGGGCTCTACTAAGAAAAACTAAAATACTCATTCTGGACGAAGCAACAGCAGCTGTTGACTTGGAAACTGACGACTTAATTCAAGCAACTATTAGAAAAGAATTTGTAGACTGTACCGTCCTTACCATTGCTCATCGACTTAATACAATTCTAGATAACGACAGGTAAGTGGATTAGCATGAGGAACTTACTATTCCTACGAAAATTCATGAAAAGAACTAATACGGATTTTCTTTAACAGGGTCATGGTAATAGATAGTGGAATCATCAAGGAATTTGACAAACCATCCGTTCTATTGGAAGACACTACTTCTATTTTTTACAATATGGCAAAAGACGCTGGACTAGTGAAAGATCAATCGTTAGACAAATAAAATTCTAGTGTTAATATTGTTTCTGTGAAAATATTTAATTCTACGGATTGTGCCGTCATCACAAGGCTGGTAATAGAGGTATTAACGTATCTTGGGGAGGAAGGAGTTGGCTGCCCCTCAAAAATCATTAACAGGGGCATAAATATGGGTAGCTTGTGTGTTTACATTTTTAAAAAAATCGCTTTTTTTAAATTTACTTTTAAGTGATTGGCACTTATCTATATCATTAAGGACGTATCATGTGCGTGTTTGTTCGTCTACTCCTCTGGAACCAAAGCACCTACAAACATAGGAGTAGGACCAAACAAAAGATAATTACATTGCGCTCAGGTTAGGCCTATTTTCATCGCTGTAACTTGATATTATGACCCTCAAAAACGCGAAAAACCCTTAAATAATTATGTCAAAGTTTTTTTTTAAACCCTCTTGATGTTTGTTCATGAACACCTCCTCGAGCAAAGCAAAATGATCTGGAGAAGGATGCACGAAAAAAATGACCTAAAAGGACGACGTAGTTTGCAACACACCACACATACATCTTAAAATTGGTTTTGTATTAAATGACTTGATGCATGGAAAAATCAAAACAATAGATTTGGTTTTAAAATGGTGTCAAACATTCGCGTTTCTGAAGCACGGAGATGCGTAGATTGAACAAGCAAAGCGAGCGATTTCCATGTAAACTAAACCTTTTCAATGTGTGTTTCACTTTGCTTTCACAATATTTCGTCTCTCACCTTCGTAGGCAGTGTTGCCAGATTTCCGGGGTGTAGTTATCGTACAAGTGGTAAAAAATTATCGTATTTTAACGAAAAATATCGTACTTTTAAAGATACTGCACCAATACGCAATATTATAGTACAAAAATTGTGCAAAACTTAATAACAAACGACTTATAAAATAAAAGTCAACTACCTACTTACGAAACTTTCAACATGATTTACATGGCTCCACCGGATGCGTTTGTTGGTTGTCCATAATTAGCAAATCCTAGATCCCCCAGACACTTTTTTTTTTTGCATAATAGAAGAAAGGATTTAAAAAAAAAAACATATACCTATCAAATCGATGTAAAAAAAAAGATTTGTGCTTAATTCTAATTTGCTACGCTACGCTATGTTTTTTTTTTTTTTTAATAAGAAACGAAGCTTGCCTACATCAGAGATTTGGCCTAGAAGAGTCGAATTTTGTTACCTTCACCTAAATTTTCATTTTAAATGTTCGTTAAGATTCAAGTATAAACATAAAAACCATTTTAAAATGGAAAAATTTATTAATCTTAAAATAATCGTACAATTCTGCATTATTGTACAAGCGTTATCGTACATCGTACAGAACACAAAATAATCGTACGTTTACCATAATTATCGTACATCTGGCAACACTGTTCGTAGGTGATTACTTCTGGAGGAGAAGACGTGCAAATAAACAAATCGTATGTTTGAAATGATGTAGGCGAAATGTAGATATGCGGAGGAATGTGACGAACGAACTGTGAGCAACATTTTGCAATTAGTTTGCGTCGAAATAATCAGTACAATAATCAGTACATAGAAATTACATGAATCATGGATCGTGTCGAAGCTATTAGTTGCGCACTAAGATGATCTGGAGAAGAATGCACGCAAAAAATGACCTAAACGGATGACGTATTTTGCAACGTAACAGGCATAGATATTAAAATTGGTTTTGTATCAACTGACTTGATGCATGGAAACCTGGTTTTAAAAGGGTGCCAAACATTCGTGTTTTTGAAGCACGGTGGTGCGTGGATTGAGCAAGCAGAGCGAGCGATTTCCACGTAAACTTTTTCAATATGGGTCTCGCTTTGCTGTCACAATCTTTCATCTCTCAACTTCGTAGGAGATTACATCTGACGTGCTGCAGATGTTTCTCCAAGTGAAGGATCATCAGAAAGTGAAGTGATAAGACGCCCATGGAAAAATATGTACTGAGCAGGACGTAAAGAACAATATTCTTAAAATAAGTAAAACAAGAAAACCCATATAAAGTGTATACTAACACAAATTACAAGTGATGTGTGGTTCTTGGTGGTTACATTGATTCAGTCACGTTTATGAGGAAATATTTGAGCTGATTGATTGAGTGAGCGAAGCGAACGAAAATCAGCGGTTGTCATAAGAACAGCGCTTTTCTGATAAATTGCTTGATCTTTTTGCTTGCCTCTTTGGACGTAAAAAAAAAATACTGACCTTCTCTCAAGATAACCGATATTGAATACTACACTCTTATGACTTCCTTGATCTTTTTTATGTGGAAGGTCTGTCTATATCACAAGTGTTGCAGCAAGAAATCTCCTCGAGCGCAGCGAGGTGATGCGGAATAAGTGGGCGACTCCGCTAGTCAGTAATTAAACACCAAATGTCACCAAAATTCATCAGCTAGCAGTAAGCGTTGTATTTTCTTCCTAATGGTTTTTTTAAATACCCACTCCAAATCCGTAACAACCCAACCCTTGCCTGCCATGTGAATGATAACACTCGTTAATAAGAAGTAATTAGCAAAAAACGTGGGGATGAGCAGTATTGATTGGCACATTTTCCACTGACATGTCATCCATGTTAAAACGTATGCAAAAGGACTCTGAAGTGCAGAGCCGAATCAAAGAAAAAATACCGTCTACTTTTTTTGTGATAAAAAAGAAGGTATATTTAAAAGTTTCTGCATCTTCCTGGGCTATGCGCATTGATTGTATAATGTGAATCATTCATCAATTAATCGCAGTAGGATTGCATACGTAACTCTTCTTGGTATTCCTTATTTAGAGCCTAAAATACGGTCCTCAGACTTAAAAGGTGCTCCCAGGAATGTAGTTGTAGAATTGTAGTGGCGTGGGGGGGGGGGGGGAGTGGAGCAGCGCTAAGGATACTAACAATTAATTAAGTGGTTCTCGGGAGTGGTGCTGAAAAAAATTGACGCGAGCAGACGGTGTTTTTATTTTACGTTTTATTTATGATTTTTCAGATGAAGATTAATAGCTTTTTGTTACCAAACAAAACGATATCGGTAGCTTATATTTTATTGTGGAGTACAATATTTATGTTTTTAATACCAGTATCAGCATGCAACAGTTGAGTATTTGATGAAAGTCATTCTTTAGATCTAAGTTTTTAGTTATTATATGCCTCCGAACGACCATTAGATTCGTTTCGAGGCGATCGTGTGAACGGAGCAGAGACCTGATGTGGTCATCGGCTCCAGAAATTGTTTGGTTAAAGTGCTGATGCGTGATCAGAATATTTTTTTTATTTAGCAATGTCATAAAAAACGTTTTATGCGTTAAGAAAATACCCATGCGTGCACTCTCGAGAATCACCCCCCCCCCCCAAAAAAAAAAAAAATGGTAGATTGCCTCGGCGGAATAAGAAAATGGACGGAATTTTCCGAATTTGCCAAAAAGTTAAAAACCACAAAAAAAAAAAAAAAAACTAATGACGAACGACGAAACAGAAAAAAAAGGAGATGACCTGGGAGAAATTTACGACATCTTACTGTTAGCAGGCGATACCACGAAGTTGGAAAACCTTCTACGATTGTTCCGGCTAACTTTGATAACAGGACAGCCATCGAACCTCAGTGGCAATTGACGTCAGCGTACTAGCATAGCAGCACTACAAACTGAAAGCTGCCATTCTGGAGACAACTAAACAATTACTCTCCAAACGGATATATGGAGAGAGATCAAAGTGGTGGAAATACCATACTAATTGGTGGCCTCACACAGAGAACTTGGTGAGGACATTTGTCCATGTCAGGCAGAGTTAAAATTTCTGAAAGTGGGCATCCAGGACATCCAAGGAACATTTAAACAATGATCAACTACAGATTCCTGGCTATGGCAAGCAACCATCGAAAATTGCACATCACAGATTAAAGAACACTACCCCACACAGATAAGACATTTGCAACACATCCAGCACTTCGAATTTGAAGCACTGTTACTGCAACACGTCAGGGCGATGACATAACACCGCACACTATATTCGCCAGGTGCCACTAGCAGCAGCAATATTGAGAATAATGAGGCGCAGAAAAGAAGCTAAATAAATAAAGAAATCACAAAGTAGACCATTGGCACATCAAACAGTCAGCATTTCAAATTGACGTTATTGGAACACACTAGTCACGGAACGAAGAAAAAAAACAACTTTACGGCTTGGACTTGGAGCCTGTCATTAGTTTGATTTGTTCTATGAACGTGCCAAAACAGCTGCATGTGGTACCCACTGTACATGCTTGCACATTTACTTTGTTCGTCTTTCTAACTATACCACACTCCTCGCAGGTGATGTCTGTGCCTGCTGGCTAATAGCGTGTGAAGCACAACTCATCAAAACAAAATGAGGCTTCAGTTTGCATGCACGGTGTTGTGTCTGTGTGGGGTAGTGTTCTTTATTCTGTGGCACGTCAGCCACTTCTCCTAACTCTATTTCACTTAACACGGCAGCTAGTACTTACCGGGATCATGTTATCCAGTCCAATACTGTCAATAGACCCGTGAATGGACGCTTTTCCTGGAGCAGGAACTCAAACAACAGGAAATGCAAGGACGGCCAAGCGACCAGGAGCAGCTAACCAGTGGGACATACACATGTCAAACATCAGACACAACATTTGCTGGCAATGTAACTGCTGAATTTCGTCTGCGCCATGACAATGGGGTGCTTAGACACAATATTGAAAATGATGATTACAGCAGAAATATTGGAATGACGTGTATGGCAATTCTGGAGGATTCACAGAGCCTGAAAAGTGGCACGATGTAGTAAACAAAACACACTGGAATCGGGATAAACATCCTCAGGCTCTCTGGAATATTGATGCATCATCAGAACAGATAATAAGAGCACATCAACGCCATTTCACCTTATATGTTGATAACTCCACGAACTGTGCCACAAGTGAGATTGTTCTCTCAATTACTGGGCCAAAGTTTATGAATAATAACTAAATTCAACAGGAACTGATATATTGCTGAGCTCTAACAAATTGACGCACACAATTATTCTCAGTGTCAAAATGCCAGCATCATTGCGAGACATGGATGGCACCAAGTGGCATAGCAATACTGTAATCAGACTCTCCATGATGAAGTGAAAGGCGGAGGGGCAATATTGAAAATTCCACAGCAAATGCCAAATACGGAGCCTGTCGTAGAATTGTGCAGGCATCAAGAATGTTTCAACTATTCTTGCAGGGCTTTGTGACCAGGCAGACTTAAACGTAGAAGAGTTTATGACTTTTGAACTTATTTCTTCAATAGCATTCACACGGATTTCCTGGCCGCTGGTGTTTCTCACGTTAATTCTTCGACTGGTATTAGGGTTGGGGACCCGTTTGGAGGAATTGGTATTATTTGGTACAAAACTATTAGTATGGGCTGTCCATCTATCAAATTCTACCCCAAGCAACAAGGGAGCGATGGAACCAAACTGGGTATCACGTTGTTGTATGCCCCCACGAACAATACTGACTTCGACAAGTCTATGGCAGAATTACTAATATGCTGGGCTGATACGTACGTTTTTCTTCAAGACAGCAGTTCTGATTTTGTATTCATTGTTGGTGATTTCCACACGGACCACCACAAGAATAACATGTTTGTGCGTAGTGTTTGTGCATGCAGTTAATGGATGAATTCCCTCAACTGGGGCTGGAACGTCTTGATGGTCATCTCCCAGAAACCACTTTCACGTACATCAGCGAATGCGAGGAAGCACGATCATAGATTGATCATTCCTTTGGTCCTGAAAGAGCTGCCACACTGGTTCAGAACGCTTGGATTAATCACAGCACCCTGGACTCTGATCATTTTCCAATCAGAATTGATTTTTTACTTCCCATCCTGTTATTCACTGTCAAAGAACTTCTTCCCCACCGTCAATTGGCTGGCATCGAGTCGCCAGCCGTGGCAAAACTATACCTGCATGGTCTCTGCACATTTGAAGGGGTAACACGCTGGATTAAAGGATCACTACTTAGGGAGACAGAAAAAGGTTGTGAAATAGGCCTTCAATTCCTCCTGTAGACTAGGGGTTCCACTGAATTGCAATTACGCCTTTTATACGTTTTTATGTGCAGGAATATTCTTCGTTCTAGATTAGCAACTACTCATAGTCCTAATAGGTTAATACTGGTTAACTACACCATAATTACCACGGGACTGCAATCTAGCTTTCACTTGTCCGTAGCCTTGGCTTCCTCGGGTGTCCTTCAGCCTAGATTGAAGAGCTGCAAACAGTTGATTCCGCTTCCTTACATCCAATACGTTTTCCTTGGAGCAGTACTGACTTTGGCCTACGCTCAAGCTGGAATGCTGGCAGCATCGAAGGTCAGGCCTTTTATTGAGCCATGTGACCCTTTTGATGTACCGGCATCTAACCCTTACCCATTGACCGGGCTTTACAAGAAGACCACCAATTCTGGTTACCTTACAAATCAAATCAAATCAGAGTATTTGGGGAATCCCCGAACTCTTGACGTCACACCTACGTCAGACCCCAACCTTACATGTTTCGTACGAGTCACCGCCCGTCGGCGTGGCTCAGGTGAATGGGCTATTATATTCCCTTACAATAGAACTCTGGCCAATCCCTGCTAATCCCAGATAAGTAGGGAAAGGATGTCCCTCACAAGGTCTGAATTGTTCAACGGAGGGATGCAAGAATCAGTCAACTCGATAACATCAATAGGGAAACACTTAACCTTGTAACACTTAACCTTGTAAACATGCTCCACATTGTGGCTAGTGAGTCACTACCTTGTTTACCTGGCTGGAATTCCTACATCCGAGAGCACTACAATGTTCACAAGTCGGTATCACAAATTGATTAGCAAGGGTAAGTCTCGAACAGGAGCAGCCACTGATGAGAGGAGAATCATGCTGAGTGCCTTCACAGCTACTTTAATGTAGAGATGAAAATCTTTTTACGTTGCCTTTTGAACTTATACGTCAGACTGCGTGAACAGGGAATTGACCCCACGACCTTTGAAACCAAAGGTTGAGGTCCTACCGCTAAGCCATACTGACACGGCCAAAAGAAAACACTCATAGGCAGCATTTAACACGTACATATACATATAAACATACCTGATGCAGAAACATTGACAGCAACTTGTGGCTGCAAGCTCTTCAAACCTCTCTCTGACCGAATGATGCGAGATCTTTCTGGACAAGTATTAGGCAAGAAGTATTACAGTAGAACCTCGATTATCCACCCCGATTGTCCAAACACCCTGATTATCAGAACAACCATTTTCACACAATTCATAAATTTACCACTTTTTAGAAAAGGAATAAGCATTAACTTTGCTATTCCTGGAGTCATTCAAAGTAACATTTTCTTTTCAGCAGGCTTATACAATCAGGCATAGTTCACAAACACTAAAACCGAGTAAAGAAAAAAGCTTTCCTATTTTATTTTGCATGTAAATTGGATTATCCGAATTTTCGATTATTCAAACACCCTTTGAATAATCGAGGTTCTACTGTAACTGCTTCTAACCGTTTATGATAACAGTTCTAACCGTCCTACTACACACCAACTTGACGGTTCACAAGGATCCGAAACAATTTGGAAAGCACGGCACCACAATTTCGCGGTTCTTTAAACATTGATTAGCTCAGCTCCCCACACACTCAGGAGGCAGTGAGAAGTCTAAAGCAAGAACGGGCTCTGATAATAGTTCTAACCGTCCTACTACATTCCAACTTGACGGTTCACAAGAATCTGAAACCATTTGGAAAGCACGGCAGCACAATTTCGTGGATCGTTAAGCATTTAATAGTTCAGCTCCCCACACACTCAGGAGGCAGTGAGAAGCCTGAACGGGCTCCCAGGCCAGATGGTCCATCCAGCGAACGCGTTCAGCACAGTGGCTGGACAGCGCACAGAGACCACCATCATGCATGAAATAGCCGTGTTCCATTATATGCAGTGGCACCTCCTCTAATAAACCAGGCAATTCATGTTGCAGGACGTGTAGGTAGTTTTCAGAATCTGCGGCAGAAAAATGAATCTATCAAATGATCTCCCACTATTCCACTTCATTCACAGAAAATGTTTGCTGGTGTCTTGATTGCACAATTGCATGGGGATTTTTATATGCCCAGATATGATTATTATGAAAGTTCAGAATAGCGTCTCTCGTAAACTGAACCTCATTTGTAAACAGAACCGTAAGCATGAAAAGGGGGTTCCTAGCACACTGTCCTAATAGCCATCGGCTGAATTCCACTCTTGGTGCATGATCTCGGTCTACCAGTGCCTGCACCCGCTGAATATGGTATGGATGCAGTTGTTCATATTTCAGCAGGAATTTTTCTTTTGCTTGTTGATGGAGTATGATTGATCATTTCCAGAATCTCTTTTTCGTTCCTGGTGTCCGAACGGTCCTAGGTATTCTACCATCAGTATTGGAAAGGGTGAATAGTGCCATTCTCCCCGAGTCGATGCATGGATGTAAATGGCCGGGTACGCAATGGTTTGGAAACTGAGCCTGGTAAAGACGTTGCACTTCATAAGCATTACCATTTCCACGTCCATACATAAAATGAATATCGGCCATTTCCTTCGTTACTGTATGCGGCATTATACTACGAACTTGAATCGCATTTAAAAAACAGACAATAAAAAAATTCGGACCTCAATGACTAGCACTTGAATCACACAAGGAACTGAAAACCAAACTCTTGACTTTGAATGACCCGAACTTGAATCACATGAAGAACTGACAACAAAAATGCTCAGACTTGAATGACTAGCACTTGAACCACACAAGGAACTTAAAACCAGTAAACTCGGATGGAAATCGTGCAAAGAACTCAAAACCAATAACCCCAGACTGAATGACGGAACGTAATCATATAATGAACTCAAAACACATAAACTCGGACTTGAAGGTCAACCAGTTCCTGTGGATTGTTCTTTCAAATTGAACCATGCAGCGTTTTCTGTCAATCCATTTCTTTTGAAACCGGTTGGTTCTACGGGTTTTTTACAAGAGTGTCGTTTTGTGTACCTCTTCCTGGACAATCCATTTCTGGTATTACAACTTGAAAAAGACGTTGAATGATAAACAGAAAGAAGGGGGGGGGGGGGGGA
>JAHWFP010114654.1:88970-103944 GCA_023313725.1 Lithobius niger | reverse complement strand
ACTCTTTTCCATAAAACACCCCCCCTAGGGGGGGGTTAGAGTTCGGACCCCCCCCCCCCCCCCCCCCCCCCGGTCCATTTCTGCCCCTCCCTAGGTGTATTTAATCAGCTAATACAGTGGAATAATAGAAATGAATACTATTACTGGATACTGTACTATTACTTGACATACCAAAGCTTATTGATGTGGCTCAAACGGATTCTGAGATATTAGGTTGGGACGGGGTTTCAGGGGTCACCTTTCGAGGGGCTGCAGTGGTCTTACGAAGCATTTCCGGATACATATTTACAGGATTTTTTACCCTTCATTTGTATGGTGGAAGTCATCCTTAGAGTTTCTGCGTAGGATGTAGAAACACCCTGTATATGTAGTTGCAAACTCTCCTAATCCTAGTAAACCCTTGGTTTACATAATATTTTTATCACAGGATTGAACTAGGCCACATTTTTTTTGATTCTGTGCCCCGAAGCTTTTCCGACCCGTAAACCAGTTGATGGTTAAAAGAGCGTATATGCAGCTTCAGTTCATCGTCTGTGTGATAAAATTTGTAACAGAAAACGCTTCAACGTACAAGGTTGAAAAAACAAAAACTCATGTCTCCGTTACATAGCAGAGGCCACTGGCTGTTCTTAAATTACATCATAAGACCAATCCTTGTGATTTAAAATAAAAGTAAAAACATTAAGTTACAACCAGTTTTGAGTCATTTGGGGCATTTCACATCTGCGTAGGGTGGATGGACTGGTCACCCATCCAATCATACGAAATGGTAAATCCCACACACTTGCAAAGAAGTTGCACAAATTGGCAACTGGTTTACAGCACATCATGTCTAACCTTGGACTAACTACTCTCTTCGAGATGGACGAGTCACTACCACAGCCGCCATACACAGTCCATGCTTGCAATACTGTTAGGGAACTAGCAGCGCGACCTTACGTCATGGGATATCGACCCCCCCCCCCCCCCCCCGATCGTCGAGGTGAGGGTTTGCATGCCCCCAGTGGCAGAATTTTCTCCAAGTGTCTGCGACACATAATTTGGTGCCTACAAATCGTCTGCAAGAACTCACACCACTGAACTCTCACAGCATGAAAATAGGCCATGTATTTTTTTTTGGGGGGGGGGGTGTAGATGCTTTCTGGATTTGTGTGTGACGTTTTAGGCCTCACCCTAGTCCTACTTTAAGAAAAATGTAAAAATTCTAAACGCACATTTTCATTTAGGGTAAGCCTACTTATTATTTTACAAATTTTTATTTTCTGGCATTTTGGCTTTTGGTGTTGCACGGCATTGATTTTGATGCCTGGAGACCTACAATACTAATAAACATTTTCAGTGGTAAACAACTACCGCGAAATTCTTTATTCATTTTGTTTACTAATTTCAAGTTACTGGCATGACTCCAATCACCGACTTAAAATTTTTAGGGCATGTAACACCATACGCACTTTTTCACATATTTTTTTGTTCATTATGTGATCAGGAGGCCCATTTTTATACACAACGCTCCCATATCAATAGTACCAAGGTACTCATCATTACATAGGGATCTTCACTATCCTTAATCGTTTTGGCTGCTGAGTCTTAAAAAGATTCAAAACGTTTCTAGTTTTGATTTTACTGCTATTCTGCAGTGAGTTTTAAAATTTTTAAAAAGCATTAAAAAAATGTACTTCTCACCATACAGCAAACACATAACTTTACCAAGTACCACGTTGTTGCTAACGACAAATAGTCCTGCGTGTAAGCAGGAAATTTTTCAAGAAAACTGCACTTTGTGGGGATAACACAACCTCCCGTGTCCTTCATGTCCACACCCATGAGAAATTTTTAGGAAGGGGTGCCCCCTGAAATTTGTCCAAAAAACAACATGGCGGCCATTTTTGTTTTTTAAGTGGCCACTATACAATACAAAAATTCAAAATCGTGCTAACGTATGTTTGGTGTCAATTGCTAGGTTTTAAGGTGTGCAGAATTCCAAAAAATGCTCTAAAAAGGTGCCAGGACTCCACACAACAAGCTATCCAAGATGGCGGCCAATATGGTGGCAAAATTCAAGTGTTTTTCATAGTTTTAAAATATACTTATAGAGTAGGGAAGATTTTAATTAGTGATAAAAAAAAAGTGAGTTCGTTTGCAATGACTAGTAACTATAAAAATCACCAGGTCAAATCCGCAGTGTAGTGTGTTCGTAATTAGGGGTTAAGCTGCGCCTGATTCTCTACGCTGTAGCACAGCATTTTTTCTTTAATTCACCATAAGTTATATCTTTAAATTGATGCGGTAGCAGTTCGCAGGTAGCGGAACCCGGTCCGCAGGTAGCGGGACCCGGTGGACCAAACTAACATTCAAAGTGTCTAAAATACCTTTGTGCGAAGCTAGGGTCAATTGCTTCTCCACAGTTGCCTGGTCAGCCTTCCTTTCCACTTCCACTTTTCCATTTCGATTAGCACGCGCTGTGCTACCATGCTATTATATCCGGTGCCTGAACCGGGTTTGATACAGTCCCAGACCACGCCCCAAAAAAGGACGCGTCCGCCCTAGACATCAGTAGAGATACACGTCGAAATCCATTGATTCCAAATAAATTCATAACGTTATTTGATGATTAAAGTCCTCCTAATATGGCTACATCTTTAGCCTTCTTATGCAAACCACTACGCCTGGCTGAATCTGCCCATGTTGCGTCGATCGTCGCGTATCGTGTACAGGCCTAAATTGCACACACTTCAGCACACTCAAAATATGAAAAGTCACAAACTGCATCGGCGATACAAAGCATCTGCATCCAAAGGATTCTCTTCTTCCACACCTTTGCTTCCAATAACCCGGGCAAAAGCATGTTTCACATGTTTTGTAGGCTTTTCCATGATGAGAGAATAGAGTAACAGCGACTGCCTCAGTAGCGTCCCAAAACAAACTGTGATTATGAATGGGAATGGGGCACCAGCCCCGGGGAGCGCCATTGCAAGGACCATTAGAGTAGAAATTTCTTGTTTGGGATGGGTAGCATTTCCAAAATTATACAGCATTAATGAAATACAGGTAAGTATTTTAGGCTAGCAGTAAAACGGGGAGGCAATCGCCCACTGTATTCTTGTGTTAGACGGCTCACTTCAGCACTTCACACTCAGGGATTCAAACCTTGTGCCCTCGAGTTTGCCACTTGTCCATCGCTGTCACAACGGCTAAAGCTTTCTTTCTCAAATGTTGTGAATTTTTGTTGCTGCTCGCTTAGAGACTGACTGAATAATTCAATCATTCATAGATTTCCTTCCTTGCACTGGGAGAGCATGGCACCGATCCCAAGATCAGAGCATTCGACTCCAGTGAATGGTTAACGAGTAGCCCGGAATCTGGAGGCATTCAAGAAAAGATTTTCTCCTTGACAACGATGAAGGCAGTTTTGCATTCCGGTGACCACCAAAACTTCTCGTCCTTCTTGAGGACTATCATAAGGGGTTTCACAATAACGGGATAGTTACGGACAAATTTCTAAAAAAAAACTCTAGTCAAGCCCAAGAAACGTTGGCGTGCTTTTTGAAAAGTTGGGCATTGATACGTTTAGAGGGCAACGATGTGTTCTTCTTTGAACTGTATTCCATTGGTGCCAAGTGTCAAACCAAAGATGATCGTCGTGGTGGGAAAAAAGAAGTTGCACTTGGAGCATCTAAGCATGAAGTTGTGGTCACACCAGCTTTGGAGGATTTGGGCAAAGTATGACCTTTCTTAATCTCTGTGACGACGATGTCATCCACATACACTATACATACCGTGCCTACGAGATTTCCTAGGGCCAAGTTTCCCAATCGGTGAAGCACGCCTCCCTTGGGAGGCACTGAGCAACTGCAGGGGAGGCACGAGGTGATGCCGGCAGTGGTTGACTTTTTTTCTAACTACGTAACGTAAAAGAAGTTATATTGTAAGACCAAAACTTGGCTAATATTCTACATACAGTTTTATTACCGTAAAATCACCATGGGCCGTTAAGCTAATTCGATTATTAATTTACTGTTTTATTTGGCCTATATTGTTTGCTTATGTATGAAGCTTTTAGTTAATTTTGGTGCAAAAAAGGGGATGAAACATTTTCCTTGAATGTATGAAGCATGAGCTTTCATTCAATTGCTAGCAAAAAAATTACGATCTAAAAGTAAGAAAAGAAATCTTGGAAAAACCTAGTTACAACTTAAAGGGAGAGGGGGGAGGGGGCAAATACATAATTTCACTATTTCTGATTTTAAGCATGGGGGGGGGGAAGGCATAGCTTAGCCAGGGCTGTTAATAGGCGACTTACGGTACCAGTATTATTCATTTTATAAGGGGGGGGGGGGGAAAGAAGTCGCCACTGATGCACCATTGACGGGGAGGAATACTGAAATAAGGTTGGGAACCGCTGTCCAAGGGCTTGAGTGATTGTCAGCTGGAAGTCTGCCGTAATGTTCTTTAAGCCCGAATGGTAAAACCTTCTGCAACCAGGATCGGGTTAAATCCAGGCTCTTCATCGAGAATGAACATAGGTATGAAATCTAGGACCTCTACTACTCTGTGTGGATGACTGTCCGCCTTAAAGTTTGCTTTAGCCAAAGGTAGTTGATAATGGGCCTAAAGGTGCCATCTTTTTCTTGAGGAACGATGAGCCCCACTCACTGGCAGAGGGTTGTCTGGTCTCGTTCCAATCACTCTTATGCCTTCTACGGAGACTGCCATCTGCCAAGGTTCAGAACTTGATCTTTTGTTCACTGAGGGTTGTCCTACCGACCTTCCATAGAAAATAATCATTACAGCGTTCCAGTACTTTGTCCAAATCTTGGAGTTGCCGAGGAGTCATGACATTATACGACGAACTCTCAGATGGGGTAGCCTCTAGTCCCCAGACGGGTTGTTTGACTGCTAAGTTGCCATCCGACGTCCACCAGTAAGGCGAAAAAGGAGAATCGCGTTGACCTTCTTTTGTTGTCTAAGTGTGCTGATGACGTTCATGTTACGACTCCCATTAGTATAAAGAAGATTTTTTTACATTTATTGTTTTATGCATGTCAAAGTCAAGCAAGGACTGGCAAAGTTATTGACTTTAAACGACAGCTAGGAAACGTCTATTTGTTAACTTGTACCCTAAAAATTACAAATCCCATTTTTGAATCTTAGTAAACAAATGATTTATTCATGGTGATGCACCAACAGCTGTTGGTTGCAAATACATATTTCACAATGACACGATAAGCACATACAATATGATGAAGTTGGTCGAACTAATGAAGGATGAAGTTTGAACTTTAAAAGATATCCACATCATTTGGAGCGTCTAAATCCCGATACTGGATAAGTTCTCTATGCGGTGGGCCCCTAAAACAAAGGTAAAAAAGAAATATCGTGAAAAGCTTTAAAGACAAACATATTGATACATGAAATCCACACAATTCGCTAATATTTCTCAAGCAAAACAATCTCTGGTTCAGTATTTAAAAACCATGAAATCCCACCGAAACATCATAATACAACTGCAGCCACAGTTGCAAAGAAGAATTAATTTGAGCAGCAACAAATTCTAACTGTTCCCACAATGTCTTGGCTAAGAAATATTACCAAACTGTTAAAACAGGTCCATTTCGGAAGGGATGTCGAGGTCATGATAGCCTATAACCTCCCTGGGATCTTGACGGCTGTAAAAAGAAAAGGAACCCATGAAGCTGCTTCGTCTCTCCATCTAAGAAACAAACTTTCTTTTTAAACAAGATTCATTAAGGCTCGGCCGATACCGCTATTGGCATCGGTATCGGCACCAATACTAGCGGTATCGGTACCTCGGTTAACTGTTTTGGTCAAATAACGGTTTTTGTGGAATCTTTGCCGTATAATCCGTTTTGATGTTCCAGTACACCATTTTAACCGTTTTTTCGAAAGCTTTCCAATGGTGCTAATTTCAGAGCGATAGTAGCTTCAGTCATTCTCAAATTATTTAACAAAAATCAAAAACAGGTTCCAAAAAATGCACTTACTGCAAGATGCTTGCTCATAGAGCTCTGAGATTCGGAATTTTTCATCAAATTTTGTTTTTGAATATGGAAGAAACATTAACTTTACTGGAAGTAATGCACAGAAGTATCAGCATCGGTATTGGTGATGTAGCATCGGACCGTATCCAAATCGGATCGGATCGGTAAAAGTTGGTATCGGCCAAGCCTTATTCATTATGCATTGGGCAAGTCAATGCAAGAAACCGATTAGAATTGTAAATCAAATAGTTTCACTCACACTGGCCTGTACAGAGCAATCTCAAAATAGGCAAAGAGCTCAACATCGCCCCGTCAACAATGGACTCACCAATCCTGGGTAGATACTAACATTTTGACAATTCTGCATCAAACATTACTCCCTATTAAAGTTTACTGAAAATACTCTGTTCAAGCGAACTGATGTAACTACAATACCCTGAAGTTTTTCAAATTGCGCCATAAAAAAAATCAAAAAAATTTTGTTTCATGGGAATTATATAAGTGACCCACTGACCAGGCAATAACTCAGCCCCCTCTATAAAAAAAAAATTCTTCATTCGCTATTTAGAGCTGAAGTGACTGCTTGTGAATGCTTTTAATGGTAAAAAACATTTAAATGAACAACAAACATCTGAATAAATTCAGTACCATGGTTGACTTCTTTCACAAGCTTCTTGTTGAAGGCCAATAAGGAAATAAAAAAGGCTGACCCGCACGAATCAAATACACTGACATTCCTTGCAAAGCCCTAAGACTGCAGTAAACACCAGATCCAAATCTGATACAACTAGTGTTGGGGTGGTGCAGCAGTACCACACCAAATACTGGGCATTGTTAAAATACTGGTTTTGTTTTACTGCACCAAAATTGTAACAATAGTTCATATTAGTCCTTATGTTATACGGCTCAAAGCAGTGTAGACATACGGCTCAAAGCAGTGCAGACATAGGGCTCAAAGCAGTGGCTGTTGCAGACATAGGGCCTTAGGGTTTCAGGCAGATAACCACGAGAGATTAACGCTCGTTAAACCCTTTGAGCAGTGCAACAATCAGGAAAAAACCAACATGGTAAAATTGAAATTTTGAACAACGCACAAAAGTGGAGCAAACTACATTTTCTTAATGCTTTGCTTATATTTAGAAGCGCACTAGCGCTTCGCCCAGCAAGTTCAGATTGTTAGCTTTCCGTGAAGTTGGCTCTGATTGTTATCAAGATATTATCAGTGTTTCAACGAAGGCTAGGTACTGCATCTTACACGAGACATTAAACCGGCATTTTCTGGTACTGAATAATAAATATTAATGTGACAGAAAGCTTTGGAAATTGTATAGATCGACAGGATTTACCGAGTAGACAACAGAAAGTATAATTTCAAAGCAGTGCCTAAAAGATTTCAATATGAAAAAGGTACTTCAACAATGTTGATTTCATGCTAGCTACTACTACCACCACTACTACTACTTATTTCTGTTAATTCCACTCAAAACAATTTGTGCGACCAATATGTTTGAAATTTGGCATTCAGTTCACGTATGACTCCAATAGGTGCCTTTTATGGTTTGACATTTGGGGAGGTTTTAACTGTAAAGGTTGTAATCATTTATACTATTTTCGTGAACGTTGGGAACATGCCATCTGTTATAAAAATAATGGTCCTCCATCCCGAATAACAATGCAGTCTCAGTTAACGTATGGTTTCAGTTTCATAATTAAATCAAATTGTTATACGGTAAAATCTAAAATAAACAAACTATCTCATCATCTACTGAACCGTTTACAGGCAAGAAAATCTGTGAATGGTAACCGCTCATTGAATAAAAATTAAAGAAAAAAAAAAAAAACAGAAAAAATAATCTAAATAGGCCTAAAGTAAACTGATTGGGCTCACTTATATATGTTTTACAGTCAAATGTAATACTACAGGAACTTAATTGGAAATATAATTAATCAGCGACCATTAATTATACCAAAGTAATTTTTTTTTTAAGGCTGTTAAAGAAACGATTTACAATTATATTTTCATAAGGAGCTCTCAGTCAATACTTACACTAAAGGAAAACCATAAAACCACCAAAAGGGGTGTATCATACAAAAAACCCCATAAAGGGAAATGGACCTATCAAGTTTCCGCAATAGAAAGTAGTGATATCAGAGTCAAAATGGCTGCTACCAAGTGTTCCGTCCCAACCCTGATCACTCAATCTTAGCTGACGTCTCAGTGTTGTCAGTTAAGCTTGAGTGATCAAAGTTTGGTCCATAAACTTGGTGGCAGCCATTTAGGCTCTGATATCACTACTTTCTATGGCGGAAACTTGATGGTTAACTCTACCTTTATGGGGTTTTTGTATGATTTGCATTTCTATACTTATAATAGGATGGTAGACATAAATTTGACGGCCGGGGAGCAGGGAGAGGGGCAGCTGAGATTTGTTTCTTTTGCCTAAGAAAAAATACATTACTTGTGAATTTTGGCATTCGTTCCTCGAAGTGCTGGTATTTCCGTGGAGGTTTTCTGGTTGCTTGTAGCCACAAGGTCGATAATCTGAAAGCGAATGGGAATGCGTGGGCACATCCCCCTCTATAAAAACACGTCAGCGCGAAAGGCAGGCATTATTTTTCCTCTCGATATAGTCAAGGCGGTGACTCAAGAGGGAAAGTAGGGTGGGTAAGGTAATGTATGCTTTCCTAGGCAATAGAAGCAAATTTCCGCAGTCAGGAATTCGGATTGTGGGTAGGTGTTGAAATTCTTTGCGTTGGGTGAACTCGAAGGGCTTGAAGTACCAGTTTTCACGGCTGGGACGAGGTGGAGAGGGCTCCTTGAGGGCTCCTTGTCTAACTCGAGTGGTTAACCTCTGCCGAGGATCAGACCACCGTTGCACAGCAGGTTTGTGAGGCGTGTTGTCGATTGGTCGCAGACGGCACATTGCTTGAGGTTGCGGACTCGGAGGCCAAAGCCATAACCAGTCGAGTGTCCTCAGTTGATGTCAGAAGCATGAGCTAATGAAAATGGCTTGTAAAGGAAACAGTCAGGAGCTGTACCTTCAACCGTTTTGAGGAGGTCTGAAAGAGGAATGTTGGATGGATCATCAGCATCAGGGTTGTCTGTGAATTGAGCGCGACGATCAGGAGCTCTGTCGCTCGAGTCGAGGAAAAGGGGGGGGGGGAGGGCGAATGCGTTAATTGATGACCCCAAGACAGGGTTGCTTTCGTCATCAATTTGTTGAAGCGGCAGCTGGTGCAACAATAGGTGGTCAGATGGAATGGCCCGTTGGCGAAAGGGAGAGCGCTGTGTCGTTGTTGGCTTCGGAAAGAACCGGGGTTTCTTCGACGGGTGCTGCGACGATGAAACGTATCGTTTGCGTCTGGCATCGCTGGAGGTTGTGGCAACCCATTCCTTGGTGTAGGCCTCCTCGGCAGAAGGTGTCGTAGATGCCGGGGGATCAGCCTGTGGTTGCCGATAGTTGAGATCAAGAATGGCGTGATCAACGAGGCGGTTTACTTCGCTCCGCGACATAAAATGACTAGCTTGGCGAGACGAAAGAGACGATAGGTTAAGCGGTGACTGAGGAGACTTTCTTTCGCGCTTGGAATCCATACTCGAGGCGTGTCGTTTGAACTTGCACTTGAGTTTGGAGTAATTGTCTTTCGCTGCACGGAGGTCTTGTTCGAGTGCCGCTAGATCCAATGGGAAGCCAGAGCGCATTGTCCGCCTTGGATCGGGAAGCATGGCTCCCACGCCAAAATCGTAAATTTTATTTTAAATTTTGTGACAAAACGGATCCAAATTTTATGACAATTTTATGGCAAATCAGCGTCTTGTTTTCATTATTAATCAACTTAAAGATAATTTTTAACCAACCTTTTTGTTTTTAACATGCTTGGTGACTTGGTGTTGGGGGAGGAGGCAGGTGGTTGGGCCAAATGGAAATGTGACCTACAATTTTTCGTGACTCTCCCCAAGGTCCTGAACAAAATCTTGAGCCTGCCCCCACCTCATTTTTTTGTTTTTAACACATTGGCCCGGAGGGGGGGGGGGGGGGGTGTTTTTGTGAAAAAATAAAAATATAAATAATTTTTTTATAATATTATGGAAGGTTATGAAAAACACCCCCCCCCCCCCAAGGCTAACTGGCACTGTGGCTAACGCTGGGTGCGCGTCAAACAACAACATCCACCCGGCATAAGGTCCAAAATAATCTGACTCATCCACACACCCCAACGTAAGCATTACTTATTACTACTCAGGCTACCTGTGGATGATACCCAAATGTATGGAAATGCGTCACATTTTCAATGAAAGTTAAGGCTGCTTTACACGTTCCTGAAAGCGTGAAAAGAGGACTAACGCTATGCCAGAAAAAAAAACAACCAAAAACAATGATTGGTTTAGCGAATTTTCGGTAGTATAATATGCTTACAGAGAACATCCACTACCTTTACCTTCATCAGGCAAAAGGTGTACGAGCACGCACAAAAATAACGACTACATGAAAGCGTACGTTCCTGAAAGCATTCAAAGATGTGGTTTTTAGACCTTGTTTGTATTCCAGACTTTTTTTAGAAATGGAAACAGAATCTTCAAAACCTTGTAAACATTACAAGATGGGGGAGGGGTGGCATTTGTCCTCCAGAAACCAAGCGTTTTATAAATCTTGACTCCCTTAGCCACTTGTGATTAAAGTTAGTCGGAAAATTGGCAAACGCCTATTACAGCGGAAATTTTACACCATATCTTGATTTTATAGTTTGCTTATAGATGCAGAAGATTACAACAGACGTGTCTTGAACGACATACACGGATCAAAGCCTTAACTCATGGAACGAATCACTACAATTTCCGCACGAGGACGAAAAAGGATTTTCAATTCTCGTCGGATCGTTTCTGACAAGTTGACATTCTCAACAAGATCAACTAATCTCCGAAAATTAATCTAAATTTTAAACTTTATTGTGCTTAACAACTTGGTTTCTGCTAGGTGGAAAAAGTGTATAAGATCAAGATACGTCCACTTAGTGTGTATTTATTTTACAGCATTTTCTGAAAATTTCTAATATTTTATGATATTTATGACACAAAATAAAATTTTATGACATTTCAATAAAATCAAAAATTTTTATGAATTTTATGACGTGTGGGAGCCCTGGGGAAGGTTGCAGCGGTGTTGGCCGTTTCGTCGGCGGCAGGGACGGTCGACATAATGGGCGAAAGAAGCATGATGCGGCCGTGCACCGAAACTTGAGGAGGGGCAGGGAGATGCTCGGGTCAATTGTCGGTTTGTGAAAGGCCGGAAACGTCAGAGTGAATGGCAGATGGCCTGGCCGGCCAAAAAGTAGTCCTCCAGGCGGACGACTTGGCTTCTAGGCTTCTTTCGTTCTCCATGGGCAGCTGGCCTCTTTCGTGCAGCAGGAGAGATGGTCTTCGATTAGCGAAAGGGCCACGCAAAACGCTTAGATATCTTCAAAATGGCGGATGCGGGAAACGATAGCTTGTGAAAAATCCCTGGAGGAAAATTAATGCCTGTCTTTCGCGCTGACGCGCTCACCTGTGCATGCACATTCGAGATATTGAGCTGGCAGCTACAAACAACCAGAAAACTTCCAGGGAAACACCAGCACTTCCGAGGAACAAATGCCAAAATTCACAGGTAATTTAAGTTTTCCACTGGCAACAAGAAACTCAAATTTCAGAAGACGGTTTATTTATATAAAAAAATTATACTTCTTACAAATTTATGGTGAAACTTATCTTAAGCTTAAATCACGAGCAAAAATCAGTAATTTTTCTCATAAAAACTGTGCCACTAAACACATTTTTCAATGAAATTTGTGTTATTTTAGTGCTGTTATTTAAAAATCAGAGTTGGTGCCACAGTACCATAATACCAGATACCATCCCATTCATTAATAGGGACACAATTTCTGTGACATTTTTTCAACCATATCTGTGGCAATTTCTGCTGCGAGTCGAACAAAACTCTATATTCTACATTGTTCCAATTTAAAGTAAAAAAGGAACCAACTTTATGACATGTCTGCTCTAAAACTAGAAGTACAGCATTGTTTACCCTATATACGTGTTGCACCCGAATTCGGGCATGCACCATTGTTGCTGAACACGCGTTGAGCCCAATATCGGGCTGCTGATGACATCAAAACAAGGCAGCTTGTGATTCGCTAGTACTGCTTCTTAATGTGAAATAAACAAAGAAATTGACCAATGGAGTATCACCTAACAAATCAGCATTAGGTGATTTGCAATAGGTCAATAGGTGCAATAGGTGATTTGCATTAGGTCATTTGCAAGCCATTTAAAATAGTAAGAGGGCAGGCTATGTCATTTAACCCTAATCAACAAGAAAAGGATTTCAGTAACACTTCTGGATAATCTTTCTAACATAAAAATTCATGTTTTAGTGCTTTTTTTTTTTGGAACTTTACAGAAAAATTTCCCATTCTGCGATTCTGTGACCTCAACAATACATTTTTGGAACCTGCAGTGCATACGTCCACTAACCCAATACTCCGATAACTTTTTATTACCGGACCTATTTAAAGCATCTGCGAATTCAGCGAAAATCTGCAATTTTGGAAATTACTTGTCTCGATTCTTTAAGTATAGTTGAAAAACCGAATACCGGTGTAGTAAGCTGGTTACTAGCATTGGCTGAAATATTTCAGGTACTGTACAACACTAGATACAACTCATAAATTCTAGAAAACTATTGCCTTGAATAAAGCTATTTAAATAACAATAGAAGCCAGTCGTCGCACTGCTCGAGAAAAGAATTAATTTAATAGGCTTTAATACACAAAATACAAAACAAAATTTACACTTACAACAGACAACAAGCACACACCGGATAGTTTATCCTTTCAATATATTGATGGTGAGCAGATGGCAGAGAGAAAAGAAGATACGTGTCTTTATGTAGAAGCATATTTGCTGTTGTATTTGTTGTCTGCTTTTCTTGACCCTTTGCTCATTGAATTTTCAACTATATGCTTGTAAGATTGAACAGACTGAGCCAAATAAAAGTGTGCCTTAAATGAAAAATTCTCGGGTTAAGTTCTAGTGGAAGGTTCGACCTGACAGAAAATTTCTAGGGTCCGACACGCAAAGCTAAGTTTTCATGTTCAAGTGGCACTATCACCGATTAAAACGCGAACGAAAACACCATGGCGCCATCTAGCGGCGCCATCTGTTGTCTGTTAACCTTCACAGTATGCTCCCAGGTGGATGAGGACGTGCCACATTTTTTTAAAATAATTAAGGAAGTCGTGCTTGTTTGTTTCGTTAAAAGAAGTGCCGTTATGCATTCCTTCGCTTGGTGCTAGATATGACTGGATAGAGCTAGATGTTGCCAGTTTCTGCCTACTTTCAATTGATGATAGTGGCACCTATAGGTGATACATGTGTTGCTGAAAATTGGAAACCTTTGTGTGTCTCTGGAAAGGCTTACTGTAGGCTAACATTTTAGTGTTGGTTTTACCATATAGTCCACGGGTAGGTTTAAGACTTTTTTTTAATGACAGCATTAACAAGGGGAAGTATAAGACTCCATCCACATGGAGCAGCACAAAGGTTTTTATTTCTTTCACCGGTTGAGGACACCTATAATGCAACTTGAAGCTAAAGCGTAAGTGATGCCGCATATTAAGTCATCTTTTTAAGGATCTACAACATCTTTACAGAAGTTGTTCCAACATAGGCTCTAGGTCACGAACTGAGAAAAAGGTATTAGCATCATAGCCCGGCTGGAGCTTAAACAAAGAGTTAGGAAATATTATGGTTAACCCTTTTAAGCCTAAGCGACGTCGTTTCAAAACAGCTCGTAAAATGCACGACAAACTATAAATTGTCCGCTCAGTACTAAACCCAGTTGTAATAAATTCCAATTGCGTACAACGAAGGTGTAATTCCGATTGAATTTGGTATTTTGGAAAGTATATTTTTGGCTAATTTAAATCAATAGCTTCATTACCTTTTGATGTATTTATTGGCACTGCCGCAAAAATTGATGTGAAGTTGCTTTTGTTTGTTGAGTAGCCCTTGGTTCAAGCGATCGTAAATCCAGAGCAATAGAACGCAAAGCCACTCTTTTGGTCACGATTGAGAGCGGGAATCCCGTCTTCCTTGCCTTCAATGAATGTCGTCATCAACTCCTACATCAACAGCGTTTTATTCCTCGAATAAAATGTTCTGTTTCAACCGCCGTTTTTGAAACTCTTCAGTATCATGAGCACCAATTGTTTCGTTCGAGGCAAGAGACCCTTGATTGCGAAGGGGCCCGGTCAAACTGACATCACGCGAAGAGAGTCAAGGTCGCATCCATTAGCACTTGCAGGAGCGCGTCACTTGTGGGCAGCCGGTTAAGATTGTCACGATGGCGGCCCAAGAAGAATAAGGACTGCGCTTTCAACGATCGCGCATATTGAAGAAATAAAGTAACTTTAATAAAACTACTTGTATAGCATAAATACACCAAAAAGTGGTTTCGGAGGCAGTAACAGACGCTGTAATGGAAGAATATACCGTGGATGTTATCATTCCCAGGTTTTCCGGGTACTGCAAGGAGAAAATTTTCATTAGCGCTTTTACGTATTCTAACTTCAGAATTTTTTTTAATAATGAAAACGTAGTACGATGATTTACAATATCATTATTACGTCTGCGATATTTCATACTCCTAGACCGCTTAGTTTTTTTATTACAATTTATTTTCCTGTAAATATGTATTATGTGGTCATAGGCTTTTTAAGCAGGAAAATGCAAAATGGCATCAGGCTCAAAAGGGTTAAGCAGTTTTAGATTTTGGAGTTGTGTAGCAGTAGTTACCGTAAATCCCCGCAAAGAAGCCCATGGGCTAATAAACGAAATAATGCATTTTTATAAACGACACTAATGCAGGGGTCGTAGTGGGTTTAGGGGGAAAAAAAGTAGGAAATAAGGAATTTCGTAAGTCATAAATAAGGAA